>JAQGAF010003549.1:0-17163 GCA_034687865.1 Kryphioiulus occultus
TTTATTCATTATTCGCAGAGATGTCATGTATACAATTTTTTCAATTTTTTAACATGGCAGGGGTGGGAGGGAAACTTGAGTTAAATGTTAGCATTTACACACAAAATTTTTTAAAACAAGAAATCTGAAATCCACCATTTGTGGCTTAGTTTTTGTTAAAAGTGCTATTTAAAAAAAATTGCCTACAGCACCCTCTTGAATATTAATATTCCTAAGAATGTCTTTAAAAATGCATTATGGCTAATGTTTTTTAAAAAAATTTGGCCTACAACGTTCTCTTACTATAAATTGCGTTTTTTTCTGAAATATTTGGTGAAAATTTAGAGAAAAAATCAGATATTTGCATATGAAGAAATGTGAACAAAAGGCTCAAATTTATTTATTGAATATTTATGAAATAAAGCAAGGTTTTTGACAATTTACAATGCATGAATGTTAAATTGTAAATTATTCTTCAATGCAAACTGAATACATTTCACAATTCATTCCACGCCATGCTCTTCAATGCACACGAACTACATTACAGTGAGCCTTACACAATACATTCTCCAACACATAATACATTGCAATATGCATTCCGTAATGCATTACATGTGCAAAGTGCTTAAAACACATTTTAAAATGCATTCGGAAATGCATATTCAAGTATATGCTAAATTTGAAACTAAATTTGTCTAATCTACATACATTTGCAAATGTATTTTCCAATGCTACACGTGGTCTTTGTAATGTTAGAACAATTCCCGTAGGTTATGTTGTATAGATATGTTGTAAGTCGAGCTATCTGAATTTAGACGAATTATGGAGATTTTGATAATGTTTTATGTGCAGGCCATACTTTTAAAAAGAATGGGCAAGTAGGGAAACTTTGAGAAATTTGAACTGTACAAATGGATTTCTTAATGTTATAACAATACCTGGATTTTGAGCATGAAGTGAATTTAAGAGATCGTGTTGAGTTAAGAAACTATAATTATGCAGTGAAATCGAAAATTAGTGCTATTTTATGCCGAGTTTTTCTAGATAGTATGACATTTTGCAAAATTATTGGAAATTTTAGAAACGTAATCTTTACCAAAATATTATAATCATATAAAAATCTCTGTTTTAAAAAAAGAATTGAGGAAGTTTATAATATTAAATTTATCCTCTAATTAAATTTTTCAGAAAGTAGCAGCACTGTATTTCTTAAATGGCTCAGCACTAATGGGAACACTGAAAAAAACAATGAAAAATACTCGGATGTTAAAAAAATTGACACAAAACGCGTGAAATTATTGATTAATTTGCGCAAATGTACAAATGTTTCTTTAATAATGGTTCTTCTATTATTGAGATCGAATAGGTCACCCTTCTCAGAAGTATGCGATACATTTTTTGAAAAATGTAATGAAAAATGTCACCATGAAATCTAATTATTACGTGAAATGATACACCAAAAATATTGAATCAAGGTGCCATTAATCAATCAATTTATAAGCGATATTTCTCGAATTGCTTAAGATTGAGTGAAGTAAGCTAGGAATCTAAAACCTCTTGAGATATCCCTGTATTGTAAGCAGCGACTTCTTAATTCTTAATATTGATATATCAACTCATTAAGTATACAACATTTTTACTGAATCGTGAGAAATTACACATCATATAATATAAAACAATTTGGGATCATTCACACCTGTACATGTATTTTCGAATTTCGCTATAAAAACACGTTAAAAAAATCGTTTGAAATTGAAATTCTTAAACTTTTTACATATTTTCATATTTAATTAAACACTTAATCAACCACAAATGATATGAAAATATTAATGAAAATAATAAAACCATATTTTGGATTTTGGGGAAAATTTTACTATATTTTTCAACTGAATTTTTTCAAATGATATATATTTAACAAAAGAAAGGAACAAGAACCAAAATACATAAAAAGTACATTTTTATAACATATTTTACGTTATGATATGTTTATACACAGCGCCACCTACGAACAAGTTCAGAGACTAAAACCTGTAGCGGATGCACGCAGATTAGCACCTGGACGTGAGTTAGTTTTCAACGTCTCCTAAAAGAGCCTATTAGCAATCAGGTGCCATTCTGCGTAGTTCCACTTCACGCAATGGTTGCTAGAAATGCATCATAGATGGCGTAGTTATTTTTTTTTGCTTTTTTTAAATGGGCAGATATGGGCAAATATATTCGTGGCTTATTTACACTGTACATGTTTATAAGAAAGAAAAATCTACAAATATATTATTAAGAATAAAGGATTTCACAAACATTAAAAACATCTTTACTACATATATCATTATCAGTGTCTATGTCAATTCAAGATTGTGGCCAGCTGCAACATTTCCAACTTTAATCGGTGATCAATTCGCCATTTTTGTAACGTTTTATCATAACTTTAGTACTGCCTTCTTAATTGCCGATGGTGCAATCCAAGTTCTGAAACGACGCTCACGTTTCTTATTTTCGCCACCAGGGCTAATGAACAGCCAGAAATTAAAAAGTGGTTCCTAGATGGCGCTGCTCGCAATTGGGTTGCTTGCCTCGAAGCTGTCGTAGCGCCCTCTATGGTGAAATTTTCTCAACTAAACCGCTTTTTTCGCATATTTTATAAATTAATAACAGCGTTTGTTTCGTAGCAAGTCAGCCTTTTGTGTTCTTTGTGCAACGAAAATTTCACTTGAAATTCGCCCTCCATCAGAATGGGATCTATATCCGGGGGCGGTTCCGGCACTTCCTGTTCGATCGGTGGAAACGTGTATGTTCCCTGTGAATAAAAATAAACAGATGATAAGTTAATTAGAAACATAATACGTTTTATAGCTACTGTATGATAATTCAAATACCGCATGAATTGAATGGAGGTTTAATACTTTTGTATCTGGAAAATTTGCACGTAAATTCGGTATAAATTAATACGGCACGTTTAAAAAACAATGTGGCAGTTTTAAAAACTATTGGAACAGCCTGTATGAAAGGAATTAATTTTTGCTGGTTTGAATCAAAACACACTTCATGTAAACAAAAAGTTGCGAAATGTACTTTGTGATAACAAAAGTTTTGTATTTATCATATTGCTAATTTGGATGAGCTATTTTAACTTCCTGTATGAAATGAATTTAATCTTGTTGATGCAAATCAAAATGTACTTTATGTGCACAAAAGTTTTGAAATGTACTTTGGCATAAAATAGAGTTTTCAAATATACTTTGTAATAACAAAAAGTTTTGAAATATACTTTGTGATAACAAAAAGTTTAGAAATATACTTCGTGATAACAAAAAGGTTTGAAATATTCTTCATGATAACAATAATGTTTGAATTATACTTCGTGATAACAAAACGGTTTGAATTATACTTCGTGATAACAAAAAGGTTTGAAATATACTTCGTGATAACAATAATGTTTGAATTATACTTCGTGATAACAAAACGGTTTGAATTATACTTCGTGATAACAAAAAGTTTTGAATTATACTTCGTGATAACAAAAAGTTTTGAAATATACTTCGTGATAACAAAAGGTTTGAAATATACTTTGTGATAACAAAAAGTTTTGAAATATACTTTGTGATAACAAAAAGTTTTGAAATATACTTTGTGATAACAAAAAGTTTTGAAATATACCTTGTGATAACAAAAAGGTTTGAAATATACTTTGTGATAACAAAAAGGTTTGAATTATACTTTGTGATAACAAAATGGGTTTGAATTATACTTCGTGATAACAAAAAGTTTTGAAATATACTTCGTGATAACAAAAAGGTTTGAATTATACTTCGTGATAACAAAAACTTTAGAATTATACTTCCACCTACATACTTCCAGTTTTGAAATATACTATGTGATAACAAAAAGTTTTGAAATATACTTTGTAATAACAAAAAGTTTTGAAATATACTTTGTGATAACAAGAAATTTTTGAAATATGCTTTGTGATAACAAAAGTTTTGTATTTATAACATTGCTAATTTGGATGACTTCATCCTTTATTTGGTGCATATTTTATGACAATGGCATTGATACAGTATTATAAAGCAAAAGCTGATTTTTTGTAAAAAAATATATATATATATTGTACAGTTTATCATAGATCAAAAATGCATTTTTATTAAGTTAATATGCATTCATTTTTATTGTAAAAAAATCGAATAGGTGATTAAATGTAATCGGAGTTTGGCTAAACTTGATGTCAATGCGTTGCACCATTTAAATGTAATGAGATCAATACTTTAACAGTTTCATGTGGCATTTGCATTTCAATACACTGACCTGCAATATGGGACATTTGCACGAAATGTCCTGTTCCTCGAATTCCTTGGGACATTTTCCAAAATTCAGTTTTTGGGTGTCGCAAATGTCCTCTATGACGCAAGATCCCAAACCATTAGAGTAGCAGGGAACCGGAAACCACGTGTGGATGCCGAATAACATGGGAATTTTTTTCTTCATGTCCACTCGTAGCTATAGGAGAAAAGTAAATTTCGACAAGAAATAAGTTTAGAACAACAATTTTGAATGTAACGAAGCACCAAAAGTGATAATTTCAATTTTGAATTACAAACTAATTTTGAATTACAAACTTAATTTTGAATTACAAACTAGTTTACAATTCATGTACATGTATGCAAATTACCTTGATGGGTGCAGTTTGGTTTTCTTTCACGTCCATATCAAAACTGATGTAAACCTTGCCAGGCACCTGAATGGGGTTGGGTTCCATCTGAATGTTTCTGAGAATGATGACGTCATTCTTGTTACCGCAGTGTTTCCATTCAAGTTTCGCGAATCCCTTCTCAGGGGCGCTGCTGGAGTCATCGAACTGAAATAAAAAAAATCATAAAAAAATGTAGACAAATTAAATGGCGAACGAATGAGAAAATCCAAGTAAGAAGTATAATGACACTTAGCCAAATGCTGACCAATGACATTGGGTTAAAATCCGTCATTTGTGATCTAGTTTTGCTAAACATTTCAGCTATGGCGTTTTTTGTAACTTTCTTCATATGCTAATTTAATGGTATTTCAAGAACTTTAATTACTTTAGTGTTCAGATTATCCAATAGATGAACTCTCTGTATCATTTTAGGATCCCTCATCAATCCCGTCATACAAATTGGCTCTAGGGTATGATTTGCGATATTGTTAAACCTCGTACACACCTGGATATGATTTTCTCAAAATGTTTCCACATTTTCCACATGGAAAGAAAATGCATTTCAAATTCATTACGAATTGCAATATACATGTATATCGCAAGTGCATTGGTCGTTTTTATCACACCACGAAATACATTTGGTAATGTAAACAATGCACTAATGCATTTTACAATGTATTATAAAATATACAAGTGCAATTTCACGATGCATTTGGCACTACATACTTACAAAAGTTATGTATGCTGCAGTTGATGTAGTTTGAGTTTTAAACTTGATTTCAGTGCCAATTATAATTTATTTAGTGAATATTTAGACGTATTTCAAAATTCAGAATTGGCCCTGTTTTCAAACCTTGTAATTATGAAATACTGTATAGTGGGGCATTTGACATTTTATAATGAATGGAAAATAATTTGTAAAACGCATTCTTCAATGCCAACATAATGCATTACACAACATATTCTTCAATGCACACCAACTAAGCTGACATTACAATGTGCATTACACAATACATTTTCCAACACACATACTACATCGCAATACGCATTTCATAATGCATCACAAACTGCTTTAAACCACATTTTAAAATGCATTCGGAAATAGATTTTTCAAATATATTTGTCAATACAGTTTGAATCTAAATTTGTCTCAATCTACAGACATTTTAAAATGTATTTTCCAACAACATCCTGTAACCTTTTCGCAATACAACTAAATGAAATTTATTGAAAATAACATGTTTCAGGAAACATATTGAAGGAATAAGGTTTGAAATGTTACCATGCTAGAGATGTGGAAACATTTTCAGGAAATATGTTTGTCTATTGTTTTTTTTTAACATTTTAATTTGTCATACGGGATTTATGACCGATCCTGTAGAAAGCAACGGCGCTTCAGTTACGCGACCCGATCGGCGGCGGCGCCACGAACCAAAATTCGATTCTCGCACGAGCAGCACGCGCAGCACGCGCGAGCGTTCCAAATTCGAATTTTCTGTTCTTTTTTTTTTCCTTCGTTCGAAATTCGAAAGGTCGCCATTTTGTCGGGCATTTTCTCATGAATTTTTAATGCTTGAAAGTCAATTCGGTTTCGTTTCGTCCATAAATAATTCATCGATCCTAACGAATAATTTCACGCAGGTGAGTGAGGGTTCGCTTCACGCCCGTGTAATCTCGTATGTAAATTAACGAGCCATGAAAAGCAAATATGTCGCCATCCCTCAGAATTCGATGAATGGAGAGGGGTGGGTTGTTGGTGTTTGCCCCGCAATAGTCAGCATATTTGGATTCATTTTCCGTTGCTTTTTTCGCCACTGGGTCAATAAATAAATGGGTCAGAAAGCTAGGAAGAAGTCAACGGACCCCCTCCATTTCGGTTTTGTTTAGCAGAAGAAAAAAAAGCGCAAACGAGGAATTCCTGCTTAGCTGCAATGGCCAGGCACTCACCTATGGCGAGAAAATGGCGGAAAATAATGCGAAAAACTCGTTAAATAATAAACGTTTTTGAGAGTTGACTACCCTCCCCCTCGAGAGAAAACTGCATCGTAATCGCCTGTTAGCCTAACCTGAGCCTAACGGCCCATTAAAGCCTGTTTTAATGGCTGCAAATGCAACCAAAACAGACAGTTAGCCTAACTGCAGTTTGGTGCAACCTTATTTTTGTCTCTATTTCGCATTGTCAATTCTTCTCGATACGTAAACTTTCGAGAATAATTGAAATTAGGGTCAGGAAACTGTCTAATGTTCAATTCCGCATTTTCCTCTTGAATAGGTGGACCCCTTAGCCAGCTCACAACAATGCAAGAACTTGCATATGAAAACGATTTTTTGAACTTTAATGAAATGGCAAAAGAAAGCTTTTTTTATGATAATCTCGTTTATCTGCTGCAGCCGTACCTGGAAGTAACCTACATATCTCCAGCCGGAAAATAAAAAAAAAACTTAAAAAATAGCCGACTTTTCGACGTCCAGAAATCGCATTTGTTCGTCTATGTGATGTCTTAAATTATGAGGTTAAGTCTTACTTAATTGACACGCAATTAGCAAAACGCGATGCTAATTACACGCCCCAGCCTTACCTTGATTAAAGGACAATCGAAATTCAATGTCGGGCTAATGTACGTTCGTGCGAACTTGTCTCTAATGTACGAATGTCAAGCAAGAAATAATTGCTATTGTTTTTTTTTTGTGTTTGTTTTTCAGTTCGTTGGACGTTGAATTGGATTTTCAAAATATCCCTGGGATCTGTAGGACATACATATTTCTGTTAAGACGGTATGCAGAGACATGTTTTTACATGTTTTTTTTCCCAAATTAAGGCATTTTTGACACGTCTAAAATACACTATGGTACGTGTATTTGCAGGATATCGTCAAGTTTCCTGATGACATGTCAATAAGACGTCTTCGACTCGTTGGTGACACAATTTATAATCCTGAAACGTGATAGGCATCTGTTTTTTTAGATAAGTAATTCACCTAATTTAAAATAAGATAATTTCAGATGATTATTTGCTTGCTGGTGCTAAGGCATGTTTGCATCGTCCGTTTAAACCAATGTCGTCATAGGTGGCGCTGGCGTTTGCAAAGCTTAATGTTGCAGACGAAAAAATTAGTTGAAACATTAAAACGAGCGTGTAAAAAACACGACAAATTAATCTGTAAACACGTATTTAATACAGTTTTCGTAGATTTTGGCTGTTTTAATTGCTTCTGATTTCTCGTAAAAATTTTAACACGCCTTCATTAAATTCCATCAGTATTTTGTGGTGCATTTTAACGTTAAAAATCGTCCTTATAACAAAGTGTTAGTGTAATGTCAGCACTTTGCTGTTTGTCACAAACTCAACAAGAGCGCCAAATTTTAAATTGTAAAATTGGCACATTGGTCGAATGGTGCGAGTCACTGAAGTCATTAAAGTTATTGAAAAGTCACGGAATTAAAACTTAGGTCATTAAATCTTTCAAAATATATTAGCAAATCGCTGACTTTGTTTAAAATGCTTTCAAACATCTCATGTCAAAATGTCATTAAATCTTAGAAAATAATAGTTTAAAAAGCAAAGACATTTTAAAAAGATGATAGCTTAAAAATACAAACTTTAAAAAAATAAGTTTAAAAACCAAAAAAAATGCAAATGCTTTCAAACATCTCATGCCAAAAGTCCTTAAATCTTTTTAAGTACCTGTACTTGAACTTGTACTTTTGCATGTATTTTTATGTGTAATTTTGCTGGAAATGGTAACGTAACTACCATTAGCATGTAATTACCATTTTCTGCAAAATGACATTTTAACTGCAATATAGCATCCTTCGATTTAAGGTTTTATAAGTGTTTTCATTGTATAATTAGTTTTCTTAAATTGATACAAATGGTTTTATTTCTTTTAACAGGATCCGGATGAGCTTAGACTCTGCAAGATTTACCCGCAAGTTTGCAGCGCCATCGAGCGGCAATCCTGTGAAACTGACAGCGAACGTCTTTTCACGTGACAGTGACTTAGACAGTGACAGTTTTGAAGTTTGTTCGCAGAATTTAAGATTGTCATTTTCATGTGATCACACGCGAGTGACACTTAGTGACTTACCCCGAAAAAGTCGAAATCTCGTTTGGCCCGAGTCAATTGACTGTCAGCGATGACGTCATCGATGAGCACCGATGATGAGCCGTTGAGCCCAACGCTGACTTTAGGAACGTTGAAGGCGTCCGACCCAAGGAACAACAGACAGATGGCCGGCCACAGGAAGAGCAGCATGGTTTCCGAAAACTGCTTGAGTGAGTCAGAAATTGCTTAAGTAAGAAAGAGCATCTGTACAGTTGTGGACAGCACGGAGTTGGATGGCTGAGTGAACTGCTCGACGTTTCGCTTTTGCTTTTTGTACGGGACGAGAAACAAAAGAGAAAAAAAACAATTCGGAGACTCATTTTGTGAGAGGGGATCAATGAATCCCCCCATCGCGAAGCCACGCCCACAAGCGGCAGGATAAACAGCGGTGACGTCACGCGAGCCAATGCACTCGCTGGCTACTGTGACGATCATGTGACCTATTTTCGGTTCGAGATGGGATTTCAACTGAATTGTGGTGAGTCAAAGAATTGGCGAAAAATGCAGAGAGATTCATACCACGATTCGTGCGGATTCACTGTGGATTTTGCAACGACGTAATACTCGAACGCACCCCACGCGGAATTTATGTGAACGATGGATTCGTAGGAATGCGATGCCGGAATCAGTCTAGTGATTTTGCCAACCACGCCCGAACTAATTCGATCGAAATAATGACAAGATAGCGGAAAAATATTACGAGGAAAAGCCATTTTTTGTCAAATTTTCGTTTTCGCTAAGTTAATACGAATTTCGTCCGCATTTCTCGAATTATTCGATGGGTGTCGTCGGGATTCAGGAAGAAATGGAAGAGAAAAAAACGGGATAAATGTGGCGAAAATTCCTGGGAATTTGGAGAAAAAAAAATTAAAATTTTCAACCCTGGCGCCATTTCCAAGTAAAAGTAGTTGCTGAAGAACCCGTTGATGGTGCTGCCCTCTGGCGATTTGTGGCGGTACGAAACAAGCGCAGCAATGGCGCTTTTACCACTGACAACACTGAAGCAAACTCGTGGTAGCGCCAATTTTGAATCAGTTAATGGAGTTAGTTGGAAGTTACACTCGCGTGCAAAAAAATACACTCACCAGCGAGAATCGAGTAAAAATGTGTTTTTCTCAGAAACCAAATGTCGGGTTTAAAATTGGAAAAAAATGTGTTTTATAGACAATTATTTCTCTTTATAATTCGCCAGGTGTGAAAAGGAGGACGTCTGGAGAATAGTGCACAACCTGTGCGGCTACTTCTGGTGTAGTGTTCATTTTATCGAGAAACCATTAATTAAAAATATGTCTGGATGTGGGTTCATTTAGCTCTGATAATCAAATTGCACTCAGAAACACTTTTATAGCCTCAGGTGTACGAGAATGCATATGTCAGAAATAATGCAAATTTGGGTTGCTCTAAGTTCGACATTTTTCGCCTCAAATATGCATAAGGAAATGTATGCAATTAGGCGAATTATAAAGCGGAATAAATTGTCTAAGAAACACATTTTTCCGATTTTAAATCGGACATTTTGTTTCTGAGAAAAACACATTTTTACTCAATTTTTACTTCATGCAGGTGAGTCAATTTTTTGCACGCAGTTGTGTAATGATCAGCACCGATGACATCACAAATGGTGACAAATGATGAACGGAAGAGAGAAGGAGGGTTGACCAGATAATATCATCATTGATGTTATAATAGTTTTTGGTGAAAACCCATAATTTTTACTCAGTTCAGGTTTGCATAAAATTTCGCTCGTTGTTCATTATTACTGTTACGAGTTAAAATTTAGCATTTCTAATACGATTTTTAGACGAAATCGAGAAAAATGTTGGTCAATGAATGAAAATTAATTAAGATCAATGACATTCAATGAAAATCGAGAAAAACTTTGATCAAATAATGTCGTCATTAGGAAGCAGTCCGAAAATCGTGAAAAGCTGATGACAATATTTTAACGCCCCATTTACCCTCTTTAATAATGTAAAATTTGTATATTTTAAAACGTATTAGACACGCAAATTGTGAATGCAGTACATGTATTTCCAATTGTTCAATTCCCAGGAGCGTTTTAATTAATGTGAAATTTTTAGGCGAGCCACGCCCTCTGGGGTGCCCCTCCCCTCCTCCCTCCCGTTGCATGTCGGGAAGGATATCGTCGAAGTTCGGCATTAATATTCTCTCTTAGTTTGGCGTAGTTAGGATGTCATAAAAATTCCTAACTCTCTCTCTTTTGGCTCGCATATCCATGTCATAAACGAGCGCGAATCCGATCGCGATTATAGACTTAAGAAACTGGCGCCGACCCTGCTTTCTTTGGCTTTTTTTTTCTTTCTTATTCAATAATAATATATAGACTAAAAGCAAATTAAAATTTTATGACACTGCAGGGATTCGGGAATCGGACGAGGCTGGCGGTTGACCCCGGTGACCTCTCCACGTTGAACACGGGATTGAGGTGAGCGAACGAAACGAGTAACTGGGTTCGCCCGCATGTGGCGCTCCTTGAAGCTGCCTTAGGTACCCTTAGGTAAAGACCCTATACTTAAGCCTATAGTAGTCACCAGTAGGACCTGAGACATTTGATTCTTAAAGATTTTCTTTGAAACACGCAGGACCTTGTACGTTTGATTCATTCAGACTTTTCTCCTATAGGTGGCGCTCATTGAAGCTCATAGGTACTCGTACAGTAAGGACCTTCCAAAGAACTGCCTTCCCAGGTGGCGCTGATTGAAGCCCATATACAGTATAGGATTTTTGACGTTGATTTATAAACAGAATTTCTTCCTAGGTGGCGTTGATTGAAGCCTGTAAGACCTTGTACATGTACGTTTCAATCATAATTTCCTAATAGTGGTGCTGATTGAAGCCCATAAGACCTTCCTCCCAGGTGGCGCTGATTGAAGCTATAGGACCTTGTACGTTTGAATCATACAGTAATTTCCTAATAGTGGCGCTGAGTGAAGTCCGTATACAGTATAAGATTTTTGACATTGATTTATAAACAAAATGTCTTCCTAGGTGGCGGTTATCGAAATCTATAAGACCTCGTTCGTTCGACATTCCTCCCAGGTGGCGCTCGTTGAAGGTCATAGTTAGTCCTCTGGTTATAGGACCGTGTCCTTTCCCGATTCCTAATCACGTCAGTGGTTATTTGATTTTGCATTTGCAAGCATTACGCCAACAATAAAACTCCAATAGTAATAATATACAGGTAATAATGAGAATAATTTTAATAGTTATAGCTTGTGTAATAGTTAAAATTGGACTCGTCAAGGGCCTATAAAAAGACACGCGGTTACCCTGCGTGGACTGAAGACGTGTATGGCGCGATTAATAATAATAATAATAATAATACGATGATATTTTTGAGCGTTGAACTTCGTTCGAGGGCGAGTGTTTAAGTGGACTTAACGTCTTTGATCTATCGCTTAATGACCAACAATAAGGCTCGTTATCGACGCGTTATTTCCTCCGCCGAGATGGCATTAAGGCGCGTTTTATTATGCAATTAGTATTTTCCAGGGGGTTGCTTATGATTATTGCGGCGCCGAGAAATAACTAGATTTATAGACGACGAAAACCATAAAGTTCTATTTATTCCAATTTACGAGCGCTTTAGCTTTCGAGCTGCAAAATGCGTGAGGAGAGAGCTGTTGCAGAGACGGCGTTTCGGACGATCATCCAACAGCACGTCGACTAGAACGGACGGATGCGGGAAAACAACACGTGGAACCCGAAACACCGTTTTGGGATTGTGTTTTTACGCTGAAATTAGGCCTGATTTCGGACTATCGTCTGTTTGTTGCCAGGTGGAGATGACGCCCAGACGCTAGAAGCGTAATATCTACATGTATAAGTGCAGGTACTGTCGGAAGAAGTGAAAACGGAAATGCAGGTGCCACGTGCAGAGCGCGTGCGGAAAAGCACACGGAGGAATTAGAACGACGACAGGGATGAAAACGGATTCGAAAATGCGCGCGTGAACGAATTCGGGAACGCGCACGTGCGCACGTTCCGAGGAATTGGAAAAAAGGAAGCGTTCTTTTTGAAGAACGAGAGCGCGTGACTGCGAAAAAGGAATTAAGTTAGGGCGTGGCTGTGGAAAAAGAACGAGGAGGCGTGGCTGTGGATGAAGAACGAGGAGGCGTGGCTGTGGAAAAACAACAAAGAGTAGGCGTGGCTGTGGATAAAGAACGAAGAGGAGGCGTGGCTGTGTAAAAATAACGAAGAGGCGTGGCTGTGGATGAAGAACGAAGAGGCGTGGCTGTGGATAAAGAACGACGAGGCGTGGCTTTGTAAAAATAACGAAGATTGCGAAAGTGCAGGAAGAGGTGTGGCTTAGAAAAATAACGATGGTTGTGGCTGTGAAAAAGAACGAGCCTGGAGGCGTGGCTGAAAAAACAACGAAAAGGTGTGGTTGTGAAAACGAACGACGAAAACGTGGCTTCGCAAAAAAGCACGAAGTCTGCGAAAAGGCGTGACTACGAACAAGAACGAAGAGGCGTGGCTCGGAAAAAAACAACCATGGAAAATGTGATTGTGAAAAAGCAAGAAGATAATGGTTGTGAGAAAAGCACAGCGAGGCGGGGCCTCCATGACGCCATAAAGCCAAATGCTGAAAACAAGCGAATTCGAATGCGGCGGGCGACCAATCGGAAGTGTCACGTGAGTGGATAAGAACGAAGAGGCGGGGCGGCGAATGACGTCAGCGCGTTCGATTTTAATTTCGAATGCCAATGGAGTTTTGGAGGAATTATTGCTACTGAAATCAACTTGTACCGTAAATCATTTGAAGGTAGGCCTAATTTGTTTTTATTTACATGTACGTAATAGCCTAAGATACTTGAACGCGCTAGCGACTAACCCGAAAAGTCGTTTAGGTCATCGGTAATTTTGTAATGGAGCAGCTTAGTAACGGTTCCCACAATGCACCATTCTTGAACAATTTAATTTCTGTATAAGACGGATGGGGTACAAAAGCATCGTGTTACAAAAAACCTTGCAATCCAGCATAACATAACAGCAAAATGGCGGCCTAAAGTTTCCCCACGTAATATCATAGATGGCGCTGAGACTTTGATAAGAATTTCAACGGAAGGGAATTACTGAAGTTCGTAATACTCGTATAGATGGCGCTGGTAGTCAAAGGGCCAGCTGCTGTTTGCCAAAACTTTGACCATTAACACACGACAGCCCTGTTTCTAAAAATAGCATTTTCTGCGTTCGTTTGTCCACCCATTCGCAACAAAGCGCGAAAAACATTTCGTTAAATATCTTTTGTTTGGTTTTCGCCGAAATTTTGACTGGGGGCACGACCTCTGGCGGCCACGCCCCTCATGCTGTATTTAATGGGAACTGAAATTCGAGCTTCGTAAACTTTTTTTTTTTTTTTTGAAAACAGCTGATTCGCAAATCACGCTCATTAATTTTTGCAAAAACCAAGGGTAGAATATGTAAAATTGGCACAACATAGGATAATACACGTACATTAATAATTATATTTAATCGGCGAAAATTCACGTTTGCCAAACGCAGCCTTCCTTCAGCAAACAAAAGACGAAATCATTAAACCCGCAATGCTTCCATTGTTGGTTTTTTAGCGAGTTTTAATGAGAAACTCGTGGAAATTAGCTTAATGAATATTTTTATGCGACTATTAAATTACAGCTAGGCACGCAAGAACAAACGCACGATCACGAAAATGTATTTTTAGGGCATTTTCTACCCTTGTTGCAAAATATTTCAATATTCAGTCTCATTTTAATTAAAAACAAAAGGTTTTTTATATTTGAATTTTTAATAAAATGTCGAAGTTGTAACTTTTTCGAGAATGTGAAATTTGAAAATACGTGTACTAGTTTTGAATTAGTTCAGTGGGTTTTCATAAATTGTATATCGTATATCAAGACGATTTGGACCTGTTTAATTTTTATAAAATTTACTTCGAGTTTATCGAGTTAAAAACGTCGCATTTCATCGAATAATAACGATTTTTGACTATATTAAGTTAAAAATATTGGGTTGATCGAAAAATAAAACACGTGTTTTGACTATATTAAGTTAAAAAAAAATCGGATTTTATCTAATTTTATCGAATAACGACACAATCTTTGACGATGCATGTATTAAGTTTAAAATATCGAATTTTGTCGAATAACGACGCAATTTTTGCCGATATGAGTTAAAAATTTCGAAAAACAAAGCACGAGTTTTGACGATATTAAGTTAAAAAAATTTGGATTATATCGAATTTTTTTATCGAATAACAGCTCAATTTTTGACGATAGTAAGTTAAAAATATCTGATTTATCGAATAACAACACTAGTTTTGACGATATTAAGTTAAAAATTTGGATTTTATCGAATTTGAATCGAATAACGAAATGGTTTTTGACGATATTAGCTCAAACGTATCTGATTTTATTGAATTTAAGCTGACTTTATTGAATTTTATCAAATAATAACACGATTTTTGACGATATTGAGTTAAAAATCTGAGATTTCATCGAATTTTGTTGAATTTTATAGAATAATAACCCAATTTTTGAGGATATTAAAAATTTGGATTTTATCGAATTCAATCGATTAGCGAAATTATTTTTGACGATAATAGCTTAAACATGTCTGATTTTATCGAATTTAAGCTGAATTTATTGACTTATCAAGTAATAACACGATTTTTGACGATATTGAGTTAAAAATCTCAGATTTCATCGAATTTTGTTGAATTTTGTAGAATAATAACACGATTTTCGAGTATACCAAGTTAATAAATATCGGATTTTTGAAACGTGTATGAGCGTATGTTCGAGCCCTTGGGTCCCTTTCAAACCCCCGGGGGGGAGGGGTGGTGGCCCCCTGGATCCCCCACCCTCACCCCTCACCCCTAACTCCTGACGAAAACGCAATTAATCTGCTGCTCGGACTGCCTTTGTTTGCTCGAAACAAAACCCGCTTATAATTGGTCAAGGGAGGGGGGGGGGACTAAGGGCCTTTTCGATATTAAAAGTCGAACGTGTTTAATTGTTTGTCATTTCTGCCAAATGATAGCGCGGTATAGGCTTTAGGGGAAATAAGGATTCATACGTGTACGTGTCTGTATAATAAGAGGGAACGAGGCGTTGTCATCTTTAAACAAAAAAGGGTGGATATCATATTGATATTATTGATCTGATGGGTTAGGATATAAGGATATATAGGGGCGTGAGGGGGTAAAGGGTACTACTGCATGCATGGACACATTAATTTGGACGCGGTGACAGATGACGCAATTAACGCGAGGAAGCCAAAGTAAACGTTGACAACACGGTATTTATTATGACCAAGGACCCAAAACCAAATATTTAGGCCTCATATTAAAAATTGGGCGACAGCAACGCCCTTAGGTGGCGCTGCTATAGCTCGTGGCACCGAAAAGGAACGTTCGAGTATTATGTCATCGTGATTTTTTTATATAAATATTTGTGTTGAAATCCATGTTTTGCACAATCTTTTTTGAAAATTAGCATTAAAATTCAGCAATTTGTAAAATAAAGTTCAACATTTGGATTAAAATCCATCATTTTCCAACCAGACTTGCACGATAAAACTTTTTTTTTTAAATTAGCATTGAAATTCAGAATTTTGTGAAATATAATTAAACGTTAGTATTAAAATCCATCGTTTGCCATCCAGATTTGCACAAATAATCTTTTTTTTTGAAAATTAGCATTGAAATTCAGCATTTTGTTAAATAAAGGTAAACATTTGGATTAAACAATTTTTTTTTTGGAAATTAGCATTGAAATTCAGAATTTTGTAAAATATAATTAAACGTTAGTATTAAAATCCATCGTTTGCCATCCAGATTTGCACAAATAATCTTTTTTTTTTTTTTTGAAAATTAGCCTTGAAATTCAACATTTTGTAAAATATAGTTAAATCCGTCATTTTCTATCCAGTTGTTCACCAACAATCTTTTTTGAAAATTAGCTTTGAAATTCAGCATTTTGTAAAAATAAAGTTAAATATTTGGATTGAATCCATCATTTTCCAACCAGTTTTGCACCATCTTTTTTGAAAATTAGGACACTATTTTTGGAAAATGAGCATTGAGATACAGTATTTTGTGAAATAAAGTTAAACATTTGGATTAAAATCCATCATTCGCCATATATCCAGTTTTGCACAAACTATCTTATTTGGAAATTAGCATTGAAATTCTGCATTTTGCAAATTGCAGTTAAACATTTGGGTTAAAATCCATGATTTTCCATCATTTTCCATCCAGCTTTAACATTGAAATTCAGCAATTTGTTAAATAAGGGTAAACATTTTGATTAAACAATTTTTTTTGGAAATTAGCATTGAAATTCAGAATTTTGTAAAATATAATTAAACGTTAGTATTAAAATCCATCGTTTG
>JAQGAF010003550.1:0-17162 GCA_034687865.1 Kryphioiulus occultus
AATACAGCACTGGAAGTTAAACGAGGTAATAGAATGGCATTGGGTCATGCACCATGTCCTTCACGTCACACGATGGTCAGAGATACATGTACAAAGAAACATGGAAACCATCAGTCTCCTTTTGCTATCATTCATGAATTAGAATACTAAATTTAAAATTCAAGGGCGGTGATTACTGAACCGCATATGGATGTCAAAAGCATGGAAACAAATGTGGTATTTATATACATGTAGCAATTTTACATAATTGTACTCAGATGTATCTCCTTCTCCTACATATAGACACTATAAGAAAGTGGGTAGGGGTACCTTACTAATGCCGTTACCTTTCCTCATAAACTTCTACGATTTTTGAGAAGTTTGTGCAGCGACCTCGTGCATTGTCCTTCCAAATGCTTTCCAGAATGAAATGCACGTACAAGCTGTGAATTAAACTTGAAAGTGGCAGCAGGTTTTCAGGAGCCGAGTTTTGGGGAACATGTTTTGGTTTCGGTGTAGGCCTAAGCGCATCCCTTTTTTCATTAAAAGTAAGTGAAATAAACGCTGGAAAGCGTGAAATTCGGAGTCCGCGAGTGCAAATATATGCACGCTGTCAGCGTCGTTTAATAAAAAAGCTTTTAACTGGTGTGTATAAAGAAGGTCAGGAAGACAAAGACGTGCGGTTTTCGAGCTGGCCCTATTAATGAAGCTATTCGTAAGCTGCTGAAACCCCCCTTTAATATGAAAAGCCATCGCAAGATTGCATTTCCAGGGGAACAAACGAAGGCCCGAGCTGCTTCTTTGCGCCTTGGCAAAAGCTTTTGTAATTACGATAGCCAATATAAATGTAAATAAGGTCCCTTCGAATAATTGCGAATTTTCATGGCTGCACTGTGTCGTCCTATTTATACGCGCAATGTGTTGCTGGGGGAGGTCTTATCAATAATAATGAGATGGGGTGTTAGTGGATTATGCATTTCAATGCAATTTATATAGATGATCTTTGCTCCTACTCACTTTAAGCTTTTACAAATCTAGGATAGGCATCGTGGTGGGGGAAGGGCATAAAGCTTCTGTTAATGCGAGAGCCCATGGACCATTTTTTACTGCCTGTCCAAAAGTACTGTGCCGCACAATGGAGCATCAGCGTCCACGGATCTTCCTTTGTAACGTGTTTTCTATTACCAAACCCTCTTCACTCATTACAATGTCTATGCGTGATCACTAATGTTGGACATTATGTAAGACCCATTCTTGAATTGGTTTGCTCCCCTGTTCAATTTGCATCTTGATTTCAAAGTAGAATGAGTGTTTGTAGCATGCGTTGCAAGAGATCCCTTGTGGTACATGTATCGGCAGTTTAAAATGGATGTCGATATGTCTATGTCTTCGGTGACCTCGACTGGTGAACCTTGCATTTAAAGTGTAGTTTATCTTGAGTCGTCAGGCGTTCAAACGCGTTGAACTTGTCCTATAAGTGCTAATAAGGCAATTATTTCAAATGAATGCATTCAATCAAGTGCAGGTGCAGTTCGTCGAACCAAAACCACCTAGGAATTTGAAAACAAAATGTACATGAAATTAATTCCTTTCAAATGAATTGTTTGGCTCACTTTATCTTTGGATCACGAGGCGATAATACACTTATAATAATTGACACAGTGTCTATTTATCTTTTATTTATAGAACACCTGTGTTCGTAAACAACTTAGAGCTTCCGCGTAACGTATATTGATTTCCTTTTAGAGTTAAGTACTGTTCCTTATAATATTACTTGCTATTGCCGGTGATGCGCTTATTGCAATTTCAAAGTTGTTTTATGGCACATGCATTCTTGAAAATTCAGAATACATTAGGGCGTGAAGAAATAGAGCTTGAGACTAAGTTTAATCTATGATTTCATGACCATATTACTAAGTTGATTAACCGAATTATGATCTTTTAGTTTGTTTTTGTATCCCGTTTTGCACATGGACGAGCATATCAGTAATAACTTCCAACAACTTAACAGAGCGGTATATGATTTTGGCAACTCCGACTCACGCTTCCTGCTTTTTGGCATTAAGGTGGGTCGGAAACAAAAGTCGTAACAGATGATTCTACGCTGTTTTTGTAATCATTAACCCTTTGCAGCCCAATAATTCCAATTGGCATCACTGTTTAACTAATATTTTGTATATGGATTCAAGCTTGAAGGATGTAGAGTAACTTTCTGAGTTTCAACTGAAAAGCAAAATCTGGTCCAAATGGCATTTGAGTGGCTTCATGGTTGGCTAGTGGACTCTTAACCCGAGCACTACTACCAGTTATTGAACACTTAGCGGCGCAAAATTAGACAAGGGTAATGGTTCCAGGAAATAGTTTTGTCATAATAACTTTGGAAATACTCTCAATATACGCTGTAGAAGGCAGTTAGCACAGATGGAGAGGATGGGTTAAACTTCGCAGTGTACAGTAGTACGGTTTCTACAATCAATTCATGTTGGTTTTTGGCAGGGGCACTAGGAGAATTATAGTATGTATCAGGTTAACAGCGCTCAATATCACTCTGATCTCTATCGGCATTATAGAGCCGATTTACTAGTTGTATACATGTACTCCGCTGTATAAGAATATACATTGTACATGTAGTACCTCCTAAAATTGGCTAGGATTCTTCATATTATGAAATAATCTGCTTTACTATTAACTTGTAAACTATTGACTGTATTAAGTTGAAAATTCATCATTACATTGTATTTACACAACTTAACTAGAAAATAACACGTATAATAATTACTATAATATTACACAAATTGAGGCGCAAAATTCAAAGTCGAGGGCGCCAGAATTCCAATTCGGGTTTGTAGATGAAAATTTGGCACTAACATGACGACATTTTCATGTCTCTATCCTTGTATTTTGGGGCATTTAATTTAATTTAATTTTCTACTTTACTTTCATTCTGAACTTTGCCAAGATGTTGACGCTCTCGCTGCGTCTCCTTGCGCATAATTCGCCATAGATGGCGCATTACAACTAACCAGCCGCACTGTTCTAATAAAGTTAACTGACTCCCTGTTTGGGGAAGAAAAAAACCACTCCTTACTAAGTAGAATTGGAGCCGTAAATCGTTCGCCGCGAATCTGCGTGTCATTGCGCGAGACTGGCGATATGTATCGCAATTAGATTTATGCCTAATTTCATTCGCGCGCACGATGAGAAAAAATCAACTGGAGATTGCGAAAAAAAAAAAGGCCGTTCCAAGAATTGTTTTTCATTTGTCTGAAATTGTTCGCCCCCTTTAATTCGTAGCGGGGCTGGCTACGCGCTTGATTACATCTCGATTCCCTCGTATTTTTTACGGCGCTTCTGCCCCGCTTGACGACTCCCCGTCCGCCACTAGAGCGCGCGTCCCCCCGAA
Source organism: Kryphioiulus occultus (assembly GCA_034687865.1). Classification (NCBI taxonomy): domain Eukaryota; kingdom Metazoa; phylum Arthropoda; class Diplopoda; order Julida; family Julidae; genus Kryphioiulus; species Kryphioiulus occultus. Next base: position 3,383 of record JAQGAF010003550.1, read on the forward strand.
ATTGCTGGCAATTGTTCGAATTCCGCCCCTTCCGCTCGCCCCGGATGTCAATCGCACATGGCGGCCTCTGCCTTCTAGAATATGCATGCCGAGTGCGTCTCGCTTTATTCCCAGCGACACGCGTGCTAGGCCGACGGAATTGCATCCAAATAGCAAGGGTTAATTTCGGGTTAATTAACTTTCATAGCCACGAGAAAATTCTTTGCCGACTAAATTGGTTTCCAGCCCCAATATCCCAACCGGGACCCAGATTGCAATTTTACCTCCAGCGCCGTTTAATTGAGGAACTCTGATTAACTGGAGCTCTCGGCCCGACGACGACGAAGATGCCAGCGCAATTGAAACGGCACAACGTTTGGGAACGGGATTTTGCCTTCTGATTAGGCCAATGCTTTTGTCATCCCACAATCCACATCTGCGGGAAATGCTGCATACTGTAAAGCGAAGGATTGTGGGACATCCGGTTGGGCTGCAAGATGGCGGCCGTATGATTTAAATGGTTGGCAACGCTCTGTAAAAATCTGAAGAACTGTTTCGTTTTTTTTTTTTTTTTAACTAGATTGTAGTTTAACTAAATTGTGATTGAAAAACTTAAAAATGCATTTTAAACTCCTCGTTTTTTGAACTGGTAAAGTAATAATTGCCTGCTAATTGTTGTCTTGCTTGAGATACGATATGCCGCATTAAAAAAAACGCAAACTATATCATTTTATGTATGAGGAATCAATGGTGCTGTTGAGAATCACAAGATCTATACAGCGATCGAAGCTATGAGCAAATATTAAATTCTTTTAACAGGCAACCCGAAATGGGGACCTATGTTTCATCGGGTTTTAAGAGTTCCCAGACTCACTGAAACTGAGTCACGTGCTCGACTTCAGTTAAGTCTGTTATGACGTTCACATGGCACTTATAGCTCAATGAAGTTGTTTGGTGGAATTGCTTTCAGCCAAACTACCCCCTTGCCCGATCTCAAGTCAAGTTTCTAAAATCCGCTTCCCTTAAGTAAAACACATTTATAACAGTATAAACGACATTAAATTTAATTTTTTGGCTAAAGTTGACTTTTAAAGCTGTTTATAAGAACGCCCTTCTAGTTGTAATCTCACGTTCTTTGGTCGCCATGGTTGCTACGTTGCGTCACACCTGGTACACAGGCATGTGACTCTATTCAACGAATCAAAGCTATAGTATTTGAGCGGAGAATTCAAACTCCAGAAACCCCAGACAAAAACACAGGCAGATGGGATACGTATTAGCATGTGGTTACCATTTAGGTCGTTTAAGCAGTTTCTTTTTGTCGCTTCAGACGCGTAGATGCAGTTGCCAATGAAATTTCGGTCCACCAATTAATACATTACCTTATTTTCATGCTAGTCGCTAATTCTAGCTAGCTAAAAAGGGCCAAAATAATTCGTCATGACAGTTGACAAAACTTGACATGATGCTGGCTGACCGGAAATAGAAATATGACTGAACTTTTAAGAAGACGTGTGATTTTAAACGGATCGTGTTTTAATCGACGAATGAACTTACTTACACAAACTTAAAGTTAATGAACACCATAGCTTTATTTGTACAAATAAGTATAGTGCATCACATTTAAAAAGTGGTTTAATTACATTATTTTGTGCTGTTGCAACGCTCGTGATCACCTCCTTTGTTCCGTTCTCTAGAAGCTCAAGACTCGCAGTCAACCCTTTCTTTCTACGTTGCAACTCGCGCCTCTCCGTTTAACTTTGTAATAAGTACATCACTGGGTTTTCTTGCCTCTCGCTATATTTATATATAGGAAGAAATGGTGCAATGCATTGGCGCAAATCTTTACATCGAGTGATCATTATTAACACGACACTGCATTTTATTTAGTTTTTTTTTTCAATCCAGCAGGAGGTCTCCTATACCTCTCTTCCTCTCTCTCTCTCTCTTTCTGATAATATAAATATAAACTACTAAAAACCTCAACGTTTCATAACTGGAATGAACGTTAAAATATGAATGAAACATATCTTCTCCTTTTCTACATTGTTGTTTTTATGTTTTAGTCGAAACGATAGGCTTCTCCTATGTACACGTCGTTTTCAACTGCGCCTGGAAACGTGAGCGTCCGTTACTGCAGGGGGTGTCCTCTACCGGCACTTTTTGACACCTTTTCGGCGGGTATTTTACAAATGGCGTAGTTTGGGCTTCCTCAACGGTAGTTTTTTTCTGTGTGGCTGGTCACTGAATGATGATGCGGGCAAAATGGCGAGATTCCAGAAACTGAATGCTGTTCAGTTAGTTTTCTCGTACGTGTACTTTTAAATCTGGCAGTTCTTTATCAATTCGGTACCATAGAGACTGCTATAGAGAAGGCTGGGAAGAGCACTACTGGTTTGACGAGGATGATGCACTTGTCCATCAGAGGCGCTGCTGGCGAGTAATGGTCAACGACCACGTACCGATTACATGTACATGTATTTACACGGTTTTCCTGATTGATACCAGCTCCTCAAAGTTGAATACGATTTTTTTATAGGTTACGAGAAACAGCTACATGGAGTAGCATTCTCAAAACACTTCCCCATACAATGGGTTTCCACTAACAGCACTTAAGCTTGGCTGGGCAGCTTGCAAATTGCTTTTTTTTCCTAACCTAACCTATAACCAATAGGCATAGGTTAGGTTAGTTTTGCAAGTCGCCCCGCAAAGCCTATGGCTGCTAGGAGAAGCCCACGTTTGCATGGTGTGCACATTTCCTACTAATACCATGTTTGGTTTTATGAAGTTTTTTAAAATGTATTTGACGCCACTAGAAATAAGTAAAGCACATCTGCTTGCCTAATCGTATAATTTAAATTTTCCCCTCACATCGTTTATTCCATAATGTATTATTATGGAAGAAACTATTACTATTACTATATTACTCTTGAGTTTGCCGAGTTTTGAGCTCCGATTTGATTTTAGCCAAAACCCCGACTATCAGCCGTGATTCATGAACCTAATTTCGGTTTTTCAATTTTGAAAAAGATTGGGAGAATTGTTGGTTAACAGTAACACTGGCATTGTCAGGGCAGGTAACATGGAAACATCTTCATTAACTAGAGGCCTCTATTCATTAACTCGCTAGCAGCGCCATCCGGTGGCGCGCACGCTGAACTCAGGAGAAGGAACATTCGCTTCCCAGCCTTCGACAGCACGAGAATCCCGCCAGGGGTCGCCTCGCTCGTATGTACAAACGTCACGACTAGATGTTTCTCGCTCGGGGGAATGTGGTCAAGGGCCATCCCGTGGACGTGGCGTCCATCGTTAAGAGTTGGCGTCGCACCGCCTCTTGTAGCGTCGCTGGCGCTTGGTGGTCGTCGGCATGGGGTGCAAGTCCACGACGCCATTCTTTGGTTGCAAGGCGCAAAAGGCGTTGGGCTCGCCCATGGCGCCGGCGCACGGGAAACTGGGATGAGGGCTCGGGTAATACGTCACACCCGGCGGAAGTTCCGGTCATCCGGCGCCCTCTCTGCCGCCCACGGCAATGGGGGGGCCGCGCTGGTCGGCCACGGGTCCGCTCGGACACTGGCCATTGCTGGGACCGCCGTCTTGGGCGCCTGGAGTCGCCATCCTACGCGTGGACCAGAGGGGGCATTGGATGAGGACACACTTTTGAATGGGAGGATAAAAGATGAGACTCGGCAATGGCGTAGGGAGGGGATGAACCAGAATGGGATGCGTTGCGTTCATGGCACGTCTATTTCAAAGTGGTCGTATTTAGATTACTTTTTTTTATTTTTTTTTAACGTGTGCGTGAGGTGCAGCCGTGCCCCCGTTCCGCTCGTCCCGTCCCTATTTCCCATCGAAGGTCAGAGAGTCGGGACTGCCGTACCCGCTGGACACGTCGTCTGGCACCACTGGAGGCGCCAGGTTCTGCGTCTGGCGCTTGATGTGCGCTATGCTGTTGTAGTTGTAGGGCATGTTGGCGAACACCATCCGCTCCTCGTAGTCGTACTCGCACAGGATCTTGTTGTCGCAAAGGTAGAAACGATCGCCCACGCAAAACCTGGGGGTGGAGAAAAAAATAACATTATTGGGCAGTTCATTCGCATTCCGATTGGACAATGGATGCCGTGATTTGGCGAAATTGGCGGGCCATGGCGTTTGCTTGAAATAATTGTAATAATTCGCCTCCATCAATAGTAAGCTTAGGTATTCGATACAAGTGGAAACTAACATTCCAAAAGCTAGGGTTAGGTCCATAGGCGGGTGCAGAATAAATAAAAGGGTTCCTCCTGACCTACAGAACCTGGGATTGCCAGGGAAATTGGAAGGTCGTTGAAAAGCCTGGGAAAAGTGATTGATCTTGGAAAAGTCGGGGAATTAAAACTTGAGGTGAAGCTAAGATAATCAAGATTGCAATTGAGGCATGCACTTGTAATACATGTAGTGAAATTGTCACTTTAAAAATGTAATCTAAATTAGCTGATGCCGTATGTAAATTTGTTATCATGTCTCCCAGGATTCCAACTAGCATAAAATGTTCAGCTTCCCTGGCTTTATCAGAAGTTGTCTAATGAAAAAATTGAAGAAAAATTTCCCAATTTCTGATAATTTTATTTATTACTTCAAACGTTGATACGCCCTCTTTTGAGCAGCATCATAAACAAATGCAATACATCAGTTGAGGTTATGGCAATTTAAGACTGGCATTCTAGCTGATACAAATTTCCCTGAATTTTGCATGGAAATTTGAAATTTCCCAGACGTTTCCAGGTTGTTCCAACTTCCCTAAACAATGAATACAGTACAGCGTTCCTTACATTGACTATGTCATTTTGTGGTCAAGGAAATTTGTTTTAAAAACTGGAAAAGTCAGGGAAGTTGAAAATTTCATATCTGCATGCGACAATCAAAATGTCCAAAATTTCGGTTATGTCGAAATGTAACAATCTTTTTTTATAGCCCCTCATTCTTTGTCCGTCGCTTTACCCATAAAGCTTACATGCAGGAATGTGGTTTTAAATTCGGGGTGTGTTTTTATATAGGTATCATTACGGCAAAATTGATGTTGAATTAAATTTATAGACTTTCGCTCTGCATGGGCCAGCAAATTTCGCCCCGCATCTCCGTGTAATAAATAGCACGTAGAGTCGCCAACTCCTCAATCTTAATTTGTTACAGCGGACGTTTTGGACAAACAGCATTGTGTGCCTTAACAATTCCTCGTTAATGGAGATTTTTTTCGTCCTCCCTCATAGAAAAGGGGATAATAGTGACTGCAATGGCGTTTTAATGACTTTCTCACCACAATAAATAACCCGCCCTCACCTGACACCACTGTTTGTACCTCATTAAGCACGCCTGGCTACGAAAACGATGCTAATCTCGGCCCCCGCCATTCGCACCGTGACACCCAGGTGGTTTCGCCATTCCAAATGTGCTAAAACTGGCCTCACCTGTGATTGCATTGTTGACAGGCGAAACATTCGAGGTGGTAGACGTTGCCCCGGGCCCGCATCACCATCTCGAAGGCGGGGATCATCTTGGAACAGGCTGAGCAATAACCCGTGGTCCCGAACAACCTGCCAACAGAAAACACAACCAAAATTACACCCCTAGGAGAGGAACCGCATGCCAGAGAAAATGCATGGCCAACGTTTCGAAACGTGCAATGACGAAAGAAAGCACTAGTCACAGAAATAATAACAGGGCGATGGCCGTCTGGAAAACCTGGAAAAGTCAGGGAAATTCGTATGATGACTGGAAATTTGTTATGTCACAACGAGTTTGATTGGTATAAGTATCTCAGAAAAGCATTAGAAAAGCCGTATTTGTTGTCATCTACTTTTTCTAGAAATTTCGCCAATGACGGTTTCAATATCATTACCATTTTCTAATATTTTTATCAAAATTCTACTGACACATAAAATCCATTATTTCTGCCAATTTATGTTTAAAAAAATTCGCCTGCGCATTCCTAAATAATAAATGCGATATTTAGCTATTTATCACGTCTTGACATGGAACTAATGATGCAAAAAAAAATTCCCTACAGTATTTCCATCATTATGAACATGTTTTAAAATCTCGAAAGAGGAAGTCCACAAAAATTCAGTGTTTGGGATGTAGTGGTTTCAACCACTAGTGTCCACGTCGTTGTTAATATATTAATACGTTAAATATCCATTATTTCTTGTAATTTTTAAAAATTTGTGCCTAGGGCATCCGTTAAATAGTAACATTATTATTTCTTTTCACAAAATTATGGGGTCAAATCCATCATTTCATCATTTGGGTCTATTGCCAGCTCTCCCCAGTCTATTCCTGATTTTAACACTACTTCAATTGTCTTCAATACATTAAAAATCTGGAAAGGAAGACAAATACAACCTGCAAGCAAATTGATGTCTCCCAATGCTTAAAATGTGGTAGTCTAAACTCGTGACATGACCCTTTCTGAAGCAAACATATGTCAAATCCGTAAACAGTGTTTGTTTTAAATTGTCTGGAAATTTTCCAAAAAGTGGTTCTAAAACCTGGTAAAGTTTTTGAAATTGAATTGAAGATTAGGCCAGTCACCCTGTAATACGAAATGCTGCGCGGTATTTAATTAACATTGCTGGCTAATCGAAGGGAAAGCGTCAAATTGGGGGCTAGCCTCTTCTTTTTATGAAAGTAGAGGTTCATCATTCTGCAGTGTCTCACCTAGAACAAACAATAAAACGGTAGGCGCTGGTCGCGCACCTTCGCTAAATGGTGTTTTGGCAAACATGATGCAAATTTCGGTTGTTTAGTTTGTGATTTCACCGCGCCGAGGTCATTTACCATCAGATGTATGCCCACTTTTGCATAGTGTTTATTTTCGCAGTTTGGTTTATTCGCTCGTCTTTAGTTGTTTGACATGCGTCGGGCGCCGTGTTGACAAAATGGTTTGTTAGGTCGTTGTCAAAAAATTACGTGCAAGGTGTTAAGTTGCGAACCTTTCGCTTAGTGCATTGTTTTCACAGTCAGTTTTTTTAGGTAGCACTTCACCTTGACTCCTGCAATTTTAGATACTGGAGTTATGCTACAGCTATCCTAGCCATAATTAAACGTCACAGCCGAATGTATACACTTTGTATTGAAAAGACTTGATCAACGTTCTATAAAATTTGGAGCAAAATTCGATTTAGGCGAAAATACAAAGTGATGAAAATTAATGTTAAAAGGTGGGGGCTCGTATATGCTCTACAAATACTCTTAAATATATTGCTTCAACGTAAATTTAACTGCATCAACAACTTTAAATACTTTAAATGACTTTAATTTAATGTCCCAATTTAACGTCATAATACTGTATGCAGGGTACCTCAGAGATGACGTGTTCAACTTCCCTGCCTTTTCCAGGTTTTAAAACGAATTTTCCTGACCACCCTGGCCATTAAAAATAAAAAATATATGAATTACCAATGTTAGGAATGCTATATTTATTGCTTATTATAATTTCTTTGATTTTTTTTTTGCTAATCAGGATTGATTTTCCCTGATTTTTTAAAAAAATAGATCAATTTTCCCTCCCGATTTTGAATTTAGCGCACAAACTCATGCTTTGATTCGTTAAATAGTCACCAGGTGGCGTACCGCAAGCGTGGCAACCATGGCAACCGCGGAACGTCAGATTCCAAAATGGAAGGCGTTCGATTGTTTGCAGAAAAACTCAATCCATTTTATAAGTCTGTGTTTCTTCAACATGGAGTAAAATGCCAAAAACTCGCCAACTTTACAGTTGTATATCAAGAAGGAACTACTACTAGCAGGTAATTATTATATTGCCCGATTGCATTTTCGCAAAACTCTGTATTTTGACGTTGTTCAACGTTCAACGAAGGCTTTGATTTGGGGGTAATTAAAAACAGAGTGGAAAATACTTGTTGCAGTTTTCTCATCCTCACACTGAAAACTTGAAAGCTAGACAACCATGAGGGGCTTCAGTCACCTCCCCGAAGTACTGTACGCGTTAGCTTTTAAAACGTATCTTCTAATATGTCTAACCTTTGTTTGGTGTAGCCATTTGGTGTTCGATTGAAAACCACCATCGCACGTCGGACTCTTTTATTTTCTCGGCTTATGGGTCTATCCAGCTGGTCTATACGCGTCTCTTACGTGTTTGATCTGGCTGGCTAGCACGCTTTACTTAAGGCACTGAATGCTTCGTTTCATAGCTATAATGTTAGTGCCGTAAATCCATTTCCCCAAATTGAATGACTCTGAGTCAATTACTTCTCCATTGTGTAACCACTGCAATTTGGGCCTTGAATGGCACTTGCGAGGGAATGTTAGTTAAAACTCAACGTGGCACGAGGCGACTGGCCACTGGGCAGCGATGAATGCGTCCAAACACTACAAAGGCGAGCATTTCATTATGGTTCTACAATACGGGATTGAAGATATGGCGTTTTTGGCCCCTTATTTGCAGCCGTACGTCCATTTATATGACCAGTGGCCTCCACATGGTTAGCGAGCTGAACAGCGAATGCCCACAACGGTCATTTCTTTCCAGTTAACTTTTATGAGCGCTACTTAACTGCGGCGACAGTTTCTTTTGAAACAGGTTTCAAATCGAAAGCACTTCATATATTTAACCCCATAGAATTCCAACCCCGCTTTTTCGGGGTTTCAAACTGATACACGGTGATGGATGTACGCTCCACCGCCTTTGCTAATGGAGGATCTCGAGGGCTAATTTAAGTTACGAGGCAAGGAGCTTGGCCACTGCCATAAAGAATCCCTTTCCAAAACCAACTTTTATATAACGATCCAGTTTATTCGTGTGACATTGCATCACGTGCTAATATTGAAGATTAGCATGCCAGAGAGAATGAATACTAACGGGAGGAACGGTGATCATGGAAACGAAACTGAATCATGCAGCTTTCTAATTCTACGAAATTTGGCCTTTGACATCACGAAGGATGTTTTTAATGTCTACAGCGCTGGGCAGAATTAAGATCACTAGGAAAATCTAGTGTATTTCCATACCAACGAATTCAAAGCATCTGGTGCAGAGATATCTGAAAAAAATGCAAAACAATTCCATGGACAAACGTATAAGGTCACAACTTGTGATGGTTTAAAAACACTGAAAAGTCGTGAAACATTCAAACATCGTGTACCCACCAAACTGCCATTCTTGCTAGTTTAAACCTCAAACATATGGTTTAACATGGAATATTTTCATGGCTGGTTGATATGCTGTGAGACGTGCCCCATAGTTTGACATTTCCCATTTTAAGATAATTCCCACTTGCAAATTGATGTCCATCTTTGTAAACGGATCAGGCAGCCTTGCCCTTAAACGTTTTCAGTAGGGTTGTGATCTGGAAATTGCGCAAGCCACGGAGGAACCACAATGTTATGCTCATGGAGCCATTTTTAACATTAGATGCTTTGAATTCGTTCATTTTACATAAACATTGGTCTAATGTGAGTGTGATCATGATGCCTTTGTATAATTTTGTTTACTCAATTAGGAGTAGAAATAACCAGATTTTCCTTGTTACCTTATATTCTGTCCAGCACTGTAAACACAAACCAGGCTACTGTACATTGCATTGGGAGCCGCCATGGTACATAAACCCAATATTGAACCAGGGGCCTGTTAACTTTTGATGCATTAATGTTTGAATTAGCTTAAAAAAGGTACGAAGCAAAGTATGAACCTTAGATAAACTCGGATACGTTGACCTGTTCAAGAAATGTAAGTTGCCACAAGCACACTGTATATAGTCAACCAACGTGTAACGTCGTTCTGAATTGTCCATTTCGTTCAAACTATACCGAATAATGCCAGCCGTTCTAGGACAAGCAGGGCCGTTACAATAGAATATAGTTTCAAAATATTATGTTTAATTCGCAGTGTATACGTGAAACGACTGACCTACATGTACATGTAGCTCCCCATCTCCAACGGACAACTTATCTGCATTACTTGATATGCGTAAGAAAGTTTTTTCCCCGCTGATATCCGAATGCAAAGAAACGAATGGATTTGGTGCCGCCTTCAGGCTCTGTCTTTCCAATTGACTCTTGAGTCTGTTGGTCAATTTGATCGTGCTCGCAATCAGGTTGATCGTAACGATGGCGCCGATCGATGGCAAGGCCCTCGTGCGTGTGGTGGAGGAAACGCGGGGAACTGTCTCCAATTAGTGGTCTGTTTTCATCTTGATTAAATCGCTATCGCGCTTCCTTGGCACTTTAATCAGGAGATATTTTGTTCCACGCTCGCCCGTGCCATTTTTGCCACGCTGTGTGACATCCAATCAATTTCTTGATGGCCATTCCTCCACCTCACCATTAAAAATTGCATTTGGGATCGGGGGATGTGTGCTCGCAGAGGCGACGCGATGGCTGCCAAACAGACCGGATGGAGAGCAACGCCAAAATAATATTTGGTGTAATGTCTGGATTGTTTTTAATCTCTTCGTGCCAGATTAACTGGTGGCCGTTTATTTGGAGTTCTCATGACCCACGCATTGTGCGATGATTGCGTTTGATAGCGAAGGATGTGCCACATAGACTTCTTACAGTTTTAGCTCCATGTTCTGGCAGTTGGAAGATGGGTCACTGCATGCTTGGGTATCAATGAAGATTTGACACTTTGCCTCTGGATGAAACAAACAACGATTATATGCAGCCATTAAATTGCACTTAAGTAAAATTAACTTCAATCACGACCAGTGAGTTACGTATACATGACCATACGAATCCCCTGTTGGTTACATACCGAAAATGCACCAAGTAGGCCTCGCATGAGCAGGCTACTGCAAAATGATAGCTACATATACATATGGAAAAACATACGTTGCTCCATTGTGGGCAAATTTGGAGACTTCGTGAATGGGGAGCTTCGTTGCATCTATTTTAGTTACCCCAAACAAAGGAAACCTGAAAGTACATGTTTATCTCAATTGAAGTCGGTTTGTCTGTTTAGGGTGTGAACATGACATGTTCTACTCGGATGAAATTGTCTTGGAATTTTTGTCTTCAACCAAACCTCCTCCTTAAAGCAGTTTCCCAAACCAAATTCATAAATTCAACTTTAGGAAAGCAAACACGTTTGCATGCTGTTTAAAGTGCAATTTAAGTCTGCATATAAACGTAGCAAGTGTTTGAACTAAGTCCAAGTCGCGAGTGTTCTTCCACTGTTGTGTCAAACTAAAGCTATTGCAATAACGACACCTTGGTTAATGCAAATGTTGGAGTACGCCATTTTGTTGGCGACATCTCGTAAACCTGCCAACATGCTGGCATTTGTCGCCAGCTTCCAGGTTTTATTTGGATTTATTGCCCCATAAGCCGTCTAGTCCAGTCAATCGGGGCAGCTGGACTTGGCATGCTGGACACGCTTACAGCAGAATTTGCATGCTCGTCAGACAAGCTACCGTTTTAGAAGATTTTCAGGAAGTCCCTGAAAAGTCCGGGAATTGAAATTTAAGCAAAGCGTGACAAATCTGACTAAACGCCCTCGAAAACGAAAAAAATATATAAAAAATAAGGTGGACGGAGTCTCGCCATTGCATCGTGCACCATGGCTCTCGTTATTCGTGTTGGATTTCCCTCGATGCTATTTTTCCAAAGCTTTAGCACCATTTTCAACCGCACCGAGCAGGCCTGCTTAGGGACTCGTTGCATGTGAATACAGCCGTGAATGACGGCTGACATTTGTACGTTGAACACGCTTTCTTGACAAGCGTTACATTTAGCATTCGTGGCATTACCTCGCACCACGGGCCGCCATTGGTCCAGGCCAGAAGAAAATGGCCGTCGTGCACTGCGGACGATTAAGTTCCTCATAGGAAAATAATAATAATATGACCGAGGCCTTTAAAAAACAAAACTCATCTCGTTTTTTCCTTCAATTTCTCGGCTAACTCTGGAGTTACGGCGCTAAACTCCCTGATGGGGTTTTGGCATTTTCCAGTAATATACGGCAAAAGCTTCTTCCCCTTTCGCTATAGCCTGGCCTGCAAGCTGCGAGCCAATGCGCAGTTTTTTTTTTGTTCTTGCCAGTCCTCTCGTTTTCTCTATTATCTCAAATGCCATATTTCATTGCTCAATTTGATGTAATTCTAACAAAATGGGCTCCGAGTTGCTGATACAATCACAGAATATAATTGGATTGCGACTTTGAAACTCTTAAACGCTCTCCAATGAATTGTTCGTTATACTTTGACTGACAGTTTCGCCAGCGCACCAGAGCCCGAGAAAATCAAACTGGAAGAATGCAATTTTTAACAAGCCGAGTCAGACATCAAATGAGCATTTGGGGATTTGGATTAAGGGGAGAGCTTTTTTGTCTTCCCCTTTTCAAAATACAATATAATTTCCAGAACGAATTCGGGCCTCGCTGCTCCATATACGCCACGCCAGCTTAGGTTATGGATGAATTGATGGAGATTTTCATTCCACCTCCATAACCCCGAACCCTAACTCCAACTCTTTTTTTTTCATTTCCATTTGCGGGGGAGGAAAGGCCCATCGCCTTCTAATATAAACCTAATCCTGCATTATGGGAGGTCGACAGCTATGCGGCATGGGATGACTATGGCCCGGCAGATAAACGGCTAAATGGCAACATTGCCTATGGAAGACCATATTTAGACTTTATTAAGGAGCTGGGATACTAATATGACTATTCAAAACGAGGTTTTGATGCCTCGCTGTTTGAGCCCATAAAATGGAACGAAGGAATTTCGGTTGACAGAAATCCACAGCAGAGATTCTGTTATTCTTGTACTTTAATAGAGCATTGTGGAGTTTGAAAAGAGCGGGTGACCTACGCAATATTACATGTATATCGTTAACAAAAGGTATAATAATATGTAGGGCAAATAAAGAATTCCTACCATCGTTTAATGCCTTGCTAATTGAGAGTCGACATCATATTTTTTCTGCCAAACACTTGCAGTGTTAAGACTTAATGAAATGGCGCTGAAGAAACGCATGCATTAAATACGAGAACTAATGAGGTTTTGCTGAGAGTATGGGTCTTTATGAGACGCCAAATGCCATAAAATGCGCCCGTGAACATACGTAAGACAACAATCATGCCGTATACATGTATACTTCTTAGTGAATGGAACCCCATCACGTGTAGCGTTTTAGCTATGTAATGATATGGGGCGTTCTAGTATTATATAACCTTTGGGTCAGCCAATTTATGGCGGAAGTGAGGGGGGTTGGCCAAATGATGACTTCAATATTGGCGTTGTTTTTCATTCGTATCATTATGACTTATAGGTTAACAATTATAATTTTTGATCTAAATGTCAAAAAAAATTCGTTTATTTCCAAAAAATAATTGGTCAATGATTGTCATAATTTAGGTAGGGGCTCTGGAAATTGATGACATGATGCCTACTGGGGTCTGGAAATTGAAAAACTAATATTATGCAGTGTCCAATTCGTCACCAAACTACCCAAGACTGTCATGAGAACAATGAGTCAGTCTTGATGAGGACTCATTATCACATATATTTTTGTTCTGATATCGATGTTGGGAACTTTGTTAGCCTGTTCTATACCAGCATGTATTTGAGAGGGACCCTCTCAGGCTGAGCAGGATTCTTCCTCACCTTTGTTTTAGCTAGGAGTATAATTGCCCTTGGAGCACCGTTGTAATCTTAGGTTTCAATTGTCATCGCTTTAGCAAATGATCGCGATGCGAACACGTTCGTGCCGTTGTTCCTCTGGATTTTGGTGCAGTTGGAGGAAAGTGTGCCCATAGGATATGTAGTCTTGAGTGAAGAGAGTGAGTGTGTGTGTGTGTGTGTGG
>JAQGAF010003551.1:0-17153 GCA_034687865.1 Kryphioiulus occultus
CTAATTCCAATTCGGGCTAGCAATAAACTCGTTGTCCGTACATTTAGTCTTTACTAAATAAATCAGTATGGACTCAAAAACCCCTGAACTAATAGTACGGTATATAATTAATCGCACCACATAGCATTCCCGTTTTGCTGTTTACATGTATTTTCCTGAACCAATATCCATGGCCCTTTCTTGTTTTAACGTTGAATTGCCAGAACACAACAGAATTCCAATTCGGGCGCATGCAAATACGGAAAATCTGACACGTGCAAGTTCGGGCGCGTGCAACATTTGAATGCATTTTTGACATCTTTATTTCGAATAATTAATCCCTTAGATGAGTATTTTCGATGTCGATACATAGCTAAATCGCTTTTTCTCTCCCGAAAACAGTATATTCACCCCATTTCAGCAAAATCCTGAATCACGTTTCCGAGATCGAAAATACAAATATACAAACATACAAACATGCAAATATACAAGATTAGCTCGTTTAATAGTGTAGGATATCTCCAATTTATTAGATGGTTACCACATCATTTGTGTGAACATCCTTGCAAAGTGTCTGGCACTCCCCCTCCCACCTCAATTTTTTCCTTTAAAAATTTTTGTTCGGCAAAGGCAACTTTTAAAGTAGACGTCTGCTCGAGACTACAATCTTGACCTCAGTGTAAACTTTGTATTGATGGGTTTGTAATGAAGTTTTTTGTAATTTATGTACAGAGTTTCAATCTCACTTTTTTCAGAGTTGCATGAGGGTAGCATCTGCAAATATTTCTTACAATGCATCTGTAGACGCCGGAATGTAAGTTGTAATTTCACGTTTTTTTTCAATTTATTCGATTGGCCGGCGTGATACTTTAATATTTACAAACAATTCGATTTGGATAACATGAGGCAATCGGTTAATTAGTGTGGGTTATTGTATTGTAGAAAAGGTGCTGATCAGCAACCTCAGCGATTTGACAAATGTTTGGAGGACTTTTATGCAATATGCGACCAAATTGAACTAAACTTGGTATGTTGTATTTAACAGTTTCTGTGGTCCTATTTTGGGCACCAATTAAAATTATTTACAGTGACCCAGAAGTCAATGCCTGTTGGAAATAAAAATTACAACGCGGAGTTTGTTTTAACAAATTAATATACCTGAAATATTTTTTTTAAGGAATGACAATTTAAAATGACGGTATCAAATCATGGTGGAAACATTTTAAATTGTCGTTTCTTTTTACTAAAAATATGTCCGATATATAAATACGTTAAAACAAACTTGGCATTGTTGGTTTTCACTTCTGGATCACACTAAGTTACACAAAGAAGGTAACTTTCTCTTTTCAAATCTTTAATTTTCAGAAAGTGGCTCTGGATTGTTCAAATCTTGCTTCTAGTAGTCAAAAATATACGCCATTCATTGTTACGGCAAATAAACCTGATGGCCCCAGCACAACAGATTCTTATAATTATAGTCAGTTAATCAGCACTGTTAAAATACAGGTGGCTCATGCTAAAGAAATCCACGATTCGTTAACTGATGCTGCTGGAACAATTAACAATAACGAATAAATTAATTAATCTGAAATTAAAACATGTACAGCATATACAGATTAGTAAATATTTCAATGTTTTCATCAAATCAGTTACTGTAATATTTTCCCAACAACTAAATAGGCGTGCAGTTTGTGGGAATGGTAAAGTAAGCACTTGCACTTATGCATTTTCTGAATTTGCAGAAAATATTAAAACTGTTAGTAGCCTACATTATCTTCATTGTCATAAAATAGTTAAATGGCCCCATTTACCAACATGTTCTCAAAAATACAGTACACAGGCATTTCCAGTATAATACTTAACTGAACATTTTAATACAATTGTGGACGTGTAAAAGTATTTACAATAATATGACATTTTGGAGAAAGTTGATAGACAGTATGGAGAAAATCCTTATTCTTCAGCACAAATGGTGCTCAGCGTCATCTTTAAATAAACAGAATTGCAATATAGTTTAAATTTTGCAATGCTGAAATGCAAAATCGAAACAATATTTTTTTTCAAAACCACCAATTATTTTGAACATGATACAAAATCAAAGTTGATAGAATACACATATAATGATTATCTGAATATATTATTAATATTAGGGGTTCCTTTGAAAATTTAAGCATTGCTGGTGCAGGCTTGATAGAATTAGAGGTCAACTGATATTTGAAATTCACTGTAGTCTGCAGATTTTAATAAAAAAAAATTATATCTGGCAATTTATCAGTTGAAATTTTAAATGTAAATAGAGCTTTGGTCTATTTTTAAAGCAGGCTAAGTTCAGATGTTGGGCAAACATCGAGTCTCATAGTGAAATACGACACCTACGCTGGGGTTTTAAAAACATATTTAAATCTGCCCAGCAACAGACACGCCAGAAATCGTTAGATTCCCGACACAACGCAGATTAAACTGGTTAAACACAATAAAGTCTGTATTTGGTTAATTATTAATGGGTGAAGTACATGCTTCAGCAGCCAACTACTGGCAAGCTGCTAGCATTGTGTCAGTTAATAAGTTATTAAATCACCCTGGCATTTAACGACCACTTCACTGACGTTATCAATTAATTTCCAGCTAATGTAAACATCAATTTGTTTACCACTTTCAACTCCTTTTACTCTGAGCATTTCTACTTGTTTACTGTTGAATGTTTTCCCTTTAAAGGACAAGCTTTTGAAGTGCGTGTTGGGTTTAAAAAATTGTCCTTGACGGGTCAAAGAAAAATTTGTCATAGTTTTGTGTTAGCCAAAGTCACAAGATACACACGTATCCAGTAACCGCATTTCAACTATGATACTTGCCAAAGACTTTTCAACAGCATTAACACAGTTATCTGATAATGTGCTTTCGAAAGATTATTTACTTTCTTAGAGGAAGCCAACAAAGACTTACTCGATCAGATCCAAACATTTCTTGAGACGCATAAGTTATGTACAAAAAACCATCATCGTCTTTGTTGTCCCTGTAAATTTCTCCCATGGTTTTGGAAAGACTGGCCAGGCTTTTGTTGCTCACCATCAAATAAAAAGCTTGATTAGCATGAAGATGTAAACGATTTCTGCAAAAATGCAAAAAAAAATTGGAATTAATTTATTTCCATAAGTTTGATAATCCAGATAAAGGTGATGTGATAAACAGAAAAGAGTGAAGTCGTGGCTGAATTTTAACAGATAAACAAGCTTTTAGTTATGGGAAAAGTAAAGTTTTGGTATCTGGACATAAATTGATCAGATCTCAATGCATTTTGTTTACTACAGCATGTTATTTTTACCATTATCCCTACCAAAAAAGGGACCCTTTAGATTTTCTCTGAAAACATTTTGCAACTTGGCAAATTCAATTTTGGATACCATGGTTTGGAAAACTTGCAAGGTTTCTCAAGTGCAACTCTATCGACCTTTCAACCTTGATTTCTTGGCTGTTAGTTCGTTCAACCTAGACAAACTGAGCTTGAACTTCTCCATCAAAGAGGATAATAGCAAAATTAAATTTTGAGCAAATGATACGAAAGTTTAATGACTTCAAATGCCGGGTTGAGAAGTTAGGACCATAAGCATACCTGATTATTGTGACGAATTGAGACATTGTTAACTCTTGTGGAACCAGGAATTTCATCTTGTCTAAGACTGGTAGATGATATTCGTTTTGATACCTTTCAACCACCACCTGGAAACAAGTAGTAATTTCGATATTTCAACATTGCTGTAATTAGTTCAGGCGTAATAGAAAGCTGGTTTTTGGTTAAAACCAACAGTTACAACATGACTTATTGAGTTTCAATGGTGATTACACTTTTGAATTAACATACTGATCTGTACGAATTAAGTTCATTATTTCAACAATTGTATCTAATTTCAAGTGCGTAAATCTTCTAGTGATTCTTATCTGATTGCTCATGTGATACTCATGTGAAATTAATACGATTAATTTGTCATCTTCTATTAGTCTCTATGTCAGATACTATTTAAATGATAATCAGTTAGGCATGGCTGCTTTGTAAAGATGTTGTATTTGCCGCTCATTGATTGGTCGAGCGTTGATTGGTCGAATGTAGTCACGTGCCGTGGCGCGAGGAGGCGTTCTATTTTGTAAAAAGAATTAAATTTCGTATTTTTAAAGATGGCGTAAAATGCCAATAACTCATCGAATTTACAGTTATATCTCAAGTAAAACTAACATTAAAAGGTGATTATTATATTAATTTAGTCCTACTGTATATGCATTAGTCACTCATTTTCAGGGTTAAGTTTAGTTTCTTTTTGTAGTCCCTAATTTTAATTTTGCAACCAAGTTGTTTACCTCCGAAAGTGAAAACGCAAAAGGGTATACATGAATTTTTTCTCTAAATTCCAGTAAGTGGGTTTAATTAGATGCTTTTTTGCCAATCTAGGCTACTCGATCTCTGATTTGATAACCCAGTTAACCCCCTTCACGTGAACAGAGACACTTAAGGTCACGTAAATACATGTCCATTAATATCGAGCCCGGCATTGATGTACAGTACATTCTAGCCAGTTTTTGATCCAATCACTCAGAAGTGCTTTTATTAGTTAGACAAAATATTACAAAACTCTTCTTGCTGCTATTGGCTGCTCCTCGCAATTTCACCCACACTTGTTTTGAGAAATATTAATAGGGGGAGGTCCGAGATATGGCGACAGTTTTCTTTCATTGAAATTTATATTAATTACAAAATTCTTCATATTGGATTTCAAGCAGCCAGTTTAACCTGGTTCTGCGCTATTTTTACCGGTTTTTGTTGCAAAAAGCAACTAGGAAGTCCTTGCAACTCATTGGATTTCACCGAGTGTCGCTTGTATTTGGAGAAAATCGAGCCTTACGTTTACCAAAAATCATACGGGTTCATTTCGTTTCCTGACTAACTCATTCAATATCACTACTTCTGTCCTCTGGATGTCAGTCTGGGTTGGTCCCCAAAATGAGTTCGCATTATATTTATAGCATGAAATAATTCGATTATTTCAGCTCAAGGGAAGTGTGTAATCGCTGGATTTTTTTTCCCCAATGACAAAACTTGATTTGCAATTATTTGCAATTTTGCATTCGTACAAAACATGTGTAGTATTGACCTACAAAATATGTAATCACCTATGTTGACACTTTACTACTCAGTCTCCTGATTACCATGCATATGGCCTAGATGACAATGCCACTGTCATTGGTTATAATAGACAAAGTTTTGCTTTTCATTAACTAGTTATCAGTATGCCAGTTTCTCTAGAAATGGAAGTCTGAGAAGGCTTGCTCATTCAGTGATTAGAATGCTTATTTTTTTCGTGAAATTATAATACGAACAATTAAATTATGAATGTATAGTGGGGGATTGCACCATGCTTCGCTAAATATATATTCATCAAAAATGAGCAAAAAAATATACACGAATAAAGATTCCTAATCATGTTTGATAAGTATGGCTCTTTAAGTATCGAAATACACTGTACTTCTCAAAGTGTCATGTTTAATAACAGCACATTTCTATCTATAAGTTTTATTTAGTTTATGGAAATATACAGTGTCCTTTTGGAGCCGTTGAACTCTACTTTTTAAGTAATTTTTGTGTGCTTGTTACACATGTAAGTCAGTGTTATATCGCTGACTAATATTAAAGCGGAGCAAACACCTAACATGAAAAATTACGCTGCAAATACTCACTGGAAGTTTTGTTGGAAACTTTTCTCTGATGCCAGCGACTTCTTCTTTTCTTGTTGCTAAATTATTGGAATCAAAGAGAACAAAATTAGGAAAATACACAACCAACTCAGCTGACGATACAGTAGGTTCCGCTTATACATTACAAAATTCCCACTTTCTGAAGAGTCAGGCAATGTCAGGGAAATTAAAATGTATCAAGGAAAATATGGCAATTCGTGAAAATTCATGAGAATTCATCATTTTGCTTACTACTTTTGAAGAATCTCACGTAAAATGTCAGGTAAATGACTAAAAAGTTGCCAGGGAATATCAGGGAAATCGACTTGAAATTTTGAATGGGAACCCTGTACAGTAACAATTAATCGTCCAATAACCCAGACGGGTACACGTTATACTCGCAAATATATTTCTGAAAAATGGTGAAATTGTACTTGGTATCCTCACTGATCGCATAGCTTCAGCTCATATCGATGCTTTTCATTACAAGCGAATTTAATCAGTTTTTACATTTCATTCAAATTATATTTTAGCATATATATAGGACGCATGGTAATTATGTTCGTCTAAAGTCTAAACATTGGCATACAAATTTTTGAACTTAAACTTACCGAATGTCTTCCTTTGCTTGAACGATTTGAATGAAGTCTCATTTACATCGGGTGTCATCTTTTTTCCCCACCTCCTAATTGATTTTAAGTCTGACAGAAAATATTCAACTGGAATTTAAAAACAAATTACCGCTTCTGTTTCAGCTTTGACCATCAGACAGTCACAAGACTGACCACGCGAAAATCTCGACAGCGCGTTGGCAACGTCCCCTATATTCGAAGGTCGACCTTTGACCTCCCCAACGTGCGTTGCGATTGGTTATCGATCCTATTTCGGTGCGTGGGCTGAAGTGTATTGGCCAACTGGATCCACACCCTCAGTCTGGCGAAATCGTCAAACACGATTATCACACGTAGCATAACAACACCCAGATGTGATGGATTTCTCACTTTGAACAGACCACTGTTCACTGCATGCTCGCTGGACCCTGCATTGGGACATGGGCAAAGCTTACGACCCTGTAGGAAAATTTGCTCAGAAAATTCCCTGGAAAATTCGTAATTGCATCTGTCATTTTAATCGAAATGACCCTCAGATAAAAAAGTTAACTACATGTACAGTGTATTTTGATGGTAACTGAGACGTGTGCTCAAGGCCCAAAGTCAACCACCTTAGAATTGGCAAGCAACCCTTTCACATATGCCCTATACAGTAGAACCTGTTTAAACTAATATCCTTGGGATCGAGCATGAATATTAGTTTGACACTTTAGACAGATTAGAACCGAATTACATGCATTTTTAAGAAGTACTTGCAGTAGTCACTTTGATATTTTTTCTGCTTTACAAACTGTAGCCTATATTAGTTTGCAAAAGTTGTGGGACCTAAAAATTCCAATGCAAAAATGGAGACATAATAGATTTAACATGGGTACCACGTCTTGGACTGGCATCTGATATTGGTTTAGAAAGGGAATTAGTTTAGGCAGGGATTTAGTTTGGACACTATTTGTTTAACCAGGTTCTACTGTACTACCATTGGCCTACTTGTTCTCCAGGTGGAAATCTTGGACTTGTACTTTAAACTTTCATTCACCGTGAAGCAAAATAATGCTTAGAATTATTTTCATTATAATTTTGCAAAGGGGCCGTTCAAGTATTATGTCATCATCTTAGGAAAGGGGTCACCATAACACACTGTACATGTATATTTGAATGACCCAAAAATTGAAATTGAGTGGGCAACAAAATTTGATTCATTTGAACTTGTTGAAATTGACTGTTTCCTATCATAGTGACAAAGTTTGAGATTTATAGCTTTATATTGTAATGCAAGCAGCAAATACAAGGTTGTCAACCCAAAACATTTGCACAAATAACCAACACTCTGGTAAACATTTATGGAATTTAATTTTATATTTTATTTTCCCGGTGTAATAATTTAATCTCGTATTCTCACATTGTAAATTTGGTAACAACGTTACACTTTTTTTTCTTTTTTTTTTCTCTGCTTAATTTTTTTTATTCGTTTTGTATAAGCCATGGTGATATTTGCATAATTTCAATACATATCAGAAGTTGAGACGTTGTTTTTTCGACTTCGATTGGCCTTGCTTTCAACCTGCTGCGGCTCACTGTTTTGCTTTCCTTTGAAATATATTAGGTAGACAATCACCAAATTTCCGATTATAAAACAAAAGAAAAATATGGCGATTATGACGTAGTACGTTTCACCGAAGTATTCGGAGAACGAGAAAACACGAAAGTCGTCTGAAAATGAAGATTAAATCGAGTATGTTAGATTTCACCATTGCAGGTTTTTGCTTTACAAAAACTTTGGTGATCCGGAAAATTATACAAAAACCGCCTTAACGCTAATTAACCGTCTTTATCAAGTAGTTTACGTTATGTGTTTTTTTTTTCGCAGAGGATTGTAAAACAGAGTTCCCACTTACTGGAAAGTCAGGGAAATTGAGATAATTTACGTCAGTCAATTTATTAATCATGGTCTTAAAAAATTGGGATAAAATCAATCATTTTTCTTAGTTTTTTTTTTTTTTTTTTTTTTGGCATGTAAAAGGTCAGGGAAATGACTGAAATTTTTTCAGGGAATGCCAGTGTTAACACTGTAAAACGAACTTACCAATTGAGGTAGAGTTGACTGTTGACTCGTTTATGGTGAGATTCCCTCTAGGCAAACTAACATTGGTAATGGCTACTATTTCATTGACAGATCTTCCAATTGAGCTGGGTGTTGATGAAGTAATAGGGTCAGCTTCATCTTCAGACGAATTGTATTTAGTTTCATTCACTGAAATTTCATTGTAAAGCTATGCATTAGGTTGATTTTTGCCATTTTCATTACATTTTAAATAACGCTATTTAGTTCTACAGTAGATTTATATTCGTTTTTGGTCCGTGATGTTATTTGTGTGAATTGTATCTATGGGTAATTTCACTCATTTTCGGATTAGTACGTATGGTAACATTACTTGAAAGCAAATTTCATGTCATTGCTTGGTAGTTGAAGCTTCTTAGCAGCATCACATACTACTACTAAGTCATTTATGGATAATCTAAAAAGTGCAATAGCCATGTACCATTTTCCCTTCGGTCAACAACAACGATTTGACGGTCAGTTGACCCCTCGTGATCGTTAGTTGTGGTTGCAGTTGTGGAAGCATTCTGATGTGATGGCAGTCTTGACCACAAGCCACGTTTCGCCGTTGGATGTTTATGTCCAGAATCTCTCGCAATGACTGCCGGATATTTGGTAGGAGTGGCCACGGGATGACCACTGCTGCTGCTGACCATCAAAGTAGGGCTCGAAGATGTCCTTTCGTTTGACCTAATTGTGGATGAGGCACTTCTACCGATACCATGTAGGAGCAACTCTGGTATGAGACAAATAATTCACAGAGATTTACTAGGTTATTTTTAACACTTGTAAATTTTGCCTAATTTTTATTTCACTATCTATACATAAACTACAGTGACATAAAGTAAGTGGTGCAATGTACTTACTCTGTGTTTCACCTTTTGTCGTTGGCTTTGATTTGCCATCGCCCTCTGAAGGCTGGAGTGTAACTGTTTGGCTAACCTGGTATACACTGGGTTTTGGATTTAGGAAATAGTAAAGGTTCCTCGGTGATTCTGTTGACCTTCCCAATCTGCTTTCGTTGTATCCTTCAATTTTGGAAGCAATGTGAGAGTTATAGGCAACTCCTCCTGAAGGTGCTGCAGCCGTGCCTTGAAAATCTAGTCCCTGATGTGGTTGGCTTGTTGAAGGATGCATCCTACCATGGTGAGCTGCACGTTAAAGTGGTTTATATTAATTGGTTTTAATATTTTTCAGATTAACGTAAACCCCAGGTCTTGAGATACTGTATGCTTGAGAGAATTAAAGTTTGTGCCAACCTGGAAATGGCTGGCGAATCGGACTGCTGTCATGATCGGCTTGGTAATTGGGTTTGCTGGGCAATGATTCCGCATTTTGTTGATTTTTAGGGTGCTGGACAGTCTGCCCACTGGGCAGTGTCGGATCTGGTTGAGCAAGGCTCCAGTGTTTGTGGTTTTGAATCGTAGTCAAATCCTGCTCAAAATGCTGTTCAAAATATATGTAGTCTGACAGCAGTTCGCTGTCCTCGGTAATCTCTGTTGGAATCAGCCATAGAAAGTGGTCGTCTCCAGACCTCTTCAAGTGGTACATCGAGTCCCCCGATCCAACAGCATGCCATGGACCAATTGATTCCTCATCAAAATATTCCATGGATTCTTGCTCTACATCTGCGTATTCAGCTAGATCTGACAGTGGCAATTCACTCCATGCTAAACCATTTTGATCCTGTTTGATCTTCTGACCTAAATGAATTTTAATTTTGGTGAGAAGGACGAAAACGTAAAATGTCATATCATTCATAATGGTGAAATTGTAATATTATAAATTTTTTTTGTCGAAAACTACTGTAAGAGAAAGTACAAAGGGTAAATGACACTGAAGCAATTTTGTTGTTTTCATTGCCTGCAAGATTCAGGGTTTTCCAAGATGAAAATGAGTTGCGAAATCAACAGTTTCCATTTCAAAAACTCGCTATGGCATTTCACTTGTAACACTACGTTTATACCAAATGCTAGTTAGTCATTAGTCAACTTAGTTTTTTCGTGCTTGTCCACTTGTCTTTTGATATTTATTTTTGCCGGAACAGGTCGTCCCAAAAGTTGTAGGCCAAAACCCATTTTTATTTTCGTGCATTTTTCCCCAATTATATCTTTCTGGAAATAACTAACATGCTTATTTTACCTTCTTCGTGTTTGGAATTGTTGACTGCTCCATTCACGAAACTTAAATAAACTGCTAATATCCAAATTGCCCTCATTTCCAAGCCAATGTCCTAAGGTTATCATGCTTTGCGAACTAAGTGCCATGTTGCAATACATAATTAGATAGCCAAAGGCAAAATATGCAAATTTTATACATTTGTTTCTGGCAATAATTTAGTTATTTGATAAAAAGCCCTCCAATGATGCAAATTAATCTTGATCGTTTATCAAGGTAATGAAAGAGTATTGCAAACTGATGTTATTTTGCAAGAAAAAAATTATTGCAAATTTGCTATTTTATCATCGTTATGTTTAATTTTAAAAAAATCGTATGGCAAACAGCCTATATGATAGGAAGGCACGATTTCTGCTGGTGTAGAACATCACATTTAGCAAATGTCAAACATTTCTGGTGTTTTAATTGTAGTAAAAGAATCTTTAACTGATGATCTACAGTGTATGTCGCAAAAAGGGGATCATGCGACTTCATGAGTGGACTGGCGAGTTGCAAACATAATTGCTCAAAATTTTTCCCAGAAGAAACCTGATCCACGCCATGTTCTCCAAATTAAGTTTCGAAAATGGTGCCAAAGTTCATTTCCCTGCTTCGAAACCTCACAAGCGCCATTATTTGTCATAAAGGACAAACCACCAAATAATTGTTTTGACGAAAAACTGACAATGGAAATGTCAAAATTGTTCTGGCTATTTTACATGTGTTGTCATTCGATAGTGGTGGGTTTTGTGCACGAAGGATATCCTAATCAGTATAATCCATTTTATATTGAACCAACGACGACTACTACGACAACAACCACTACCCAACCGCCTAGTTACATACATGGAGCCTCCATTGCTAGACTCGGTAAGTTAAAACTTAAGTTTTGCAAGTTTTCTTTTTATTCATAAGTGTTGGTATCTCCGCCTATGTTTCAATATCTCGCTTGTAAGTTGTTTACAATCAGCTGTCCGATTTCCTTTTTTTTTGAATGATATTAGGGAGTCTTGATTTCTAATATTCACTTGTTTATTTTTGTAGTTGTTGATCCGAGCAATACATGCCCTTCTGGATATGGCCAATATGCGATCACGTGTCTGAAGATGTCCAAGGATTTCGCAGGCTACAACATGGCTGAGAGCAAATGTGCTGCTGATGGAGCCAAGTTGGCTTCGCCTAAAAACTTGCAGATTTATTCGTACTTGAAACAACTTGCGGAAGCTTCGAGGTATGTGCTGTTGTTCGGAGTCTGAATCCACAGAGTTTACACGAATATTAATCTAATGCTTGATTTTCTTTCAGGACTGGCAGCTATTGGGTTGGCCTGAAGAAAGTGAAGGATAAATGGCTGTTTGGGGATAACACGCCAGTAGGTGCCTTTAACCAATGGGCACCCGGACAACCGATGGAAGGTGAAGAGAACGAGTGCGCTGTCATGGCAATGCGATTCAACCATTCGTGGCTGTCGACTGGTTGCAAGTGGGCTTGGCGTTACATTTGCCAGTACGATTTAGAATTAGGAGCACAACCTGCAATGCCAACAATAAGTAAGAAAACTTGCCTATCTTTATCTTCTTATAGGTTAACTGGCCATCTGGAAAAACTGAAACAGTTAGAGAAATTGATTTGGTCCGGAAAAGTCAGGGAAATTCTTAGGTCTTTAAATTTGCCATGGCACAACGAATTTGTTTGGTATAAATATCTCAGAAATGCAATATTTGTGGTCTACTATTTGAAAAAATCTCACCTATGGCGTTACCATCATCGTTATCGATATTGCCTAATATTTCTTATGAAAAATCCTCTAAAATTCATTATCTTTGGTAATTTTTATGCAAATAACGCCTAGGCCTTTAAAATTTTTGTGTTCATGAAATTTAAAACATTGCCTACGCAGTCATTACCAGTAATTTTTCAAATTTCGCAAGAAGTAAAAGTTTGTGATGTTGTTTGGGAAATTATTTGAGATCTGGTGGCTTCTACCACTAGTGTTCCCATCGTTATTATTAGCTATTTCTGAAACAACATTTTAAATAAAATTCACTAAAATTCCATTAATTCGTGTAGTTTTCTAAAAAAAATCGCTTAGGGCATTCCGTTAATTATTAACATTAGTGTATCTTTTTGCAAACGTGCGGGCTAAAATCCATCCTTCGCCATCAAGAGTTTGTAAAATTCATTCCCTATCTGACCTGGGTCTTACCTGTTCGTTCCAGCCCCATTCATTATTATAACACGAATCGATGACTCACAAGATTTAAAATGTTTTCGGCAAAACACATGACTTGCACCTTTATGGTGTAAAAATGTGTCGAACGTTTTCCAAAAAACTGTCTGGAAAACCTGGAAATGTTAGGGAAATTCAATCTGAGATTCGGCCAGTCCACCTGTTCTCACCATTGGTATTTCGAAAGACGACGGTTTGAAAAATCGTCTTTAACTTTCAGGATGCAATGCAAAGGATCTGAAGCAGTATTTTCTTCATCCGTCGATGCCCGGTCAAAGCGACATTTATGTCGTCGGAACTGCCATCCCGGTCGAGTGCGACGTCGGCTACGGCATTAAGAAACCTTTTCTCGCTGAATGCGGCTCCGAAGGGAAATGGGACATCTCTAAACCCTGTTTGCCCATTTGTCCGTACCGTGGCCTGCTGTTGCCGCTGATGCATCTTAATAAGACGCTGCCAAGGAACTTCCTGGAAGGTGATATAGTATCCTTCACGTGTCCCAGAGACCACGACATCGTCGGTGAGCAGCATTCGCGGTGTCTTAACAACCGTTCTTGGTCTTCGGCACTTCCCCAGTGCATCCTGAGAAAGAAAGGCTTGGAGCGCAACGACTCCTCGCCGCCTCAGTGCAATGTCTCCACTCCAGCCATACGGGCCCCTGACCCAGCTACGATTGACGCACCGGACATCGAGTTTCTCAAAGAAGGACAAAGCGTCTTGCTGTCCTGCATCAAGCATTTCGCCATAGAACCCAGGAGCGTACAAGCTGGCGCCAAGGAGTGGACCTGGATGAAGGACCAGACGATAATCAACGATACCGATGCCACGTATCCCAATTTGAAGGTAGACGAAACTGGATCTTTGATGATTCTGCAGATGACGCCGCGGCTGGAGGGATTGTACACGTGCGTGTCGTACACCGATGAGGAACGAGAGCTTAAGGTCCGATCAGTCTACGTGGCCATACGCCGAAAATGCGATATGAAGTTCGAGATCAAAAGCGAAGACATGGTCATCTTCGAAGGTGGGTATGCCCTTCTCAGATGCTACGTCGCGAACGCGACCATATCGTGGACCAAAGGTACGTTGCCGGTCACGAACGATGCGCACCATAAATTGTTGCTGAACGGTGCACTCTTGATCAGGAGCACTCGCAGCAAGGACACCGGCACGTACCGATGCACGGCAGAAGACAACGTATCCAAGTGCCAGATCAGCCATTCGATATCGGTGGAAGTCGTCAGCTCCTTGGAGGAGATGTGCGGCAAAGCGAAGCATGCTCAGGACCTGTCCGAAATTGATCGAGGCAAGATCGTCGGCGGCGAAGAAGCGATAAAGGGCTCGCATCCCTGGATCGCACTCATCGTCGGAGACATCCCTCGTGCCAGGAACAAGCCCAGCAAGGTGTTCTGCGGAGGGTCGCTGGTCAACAACTACTGGGTGGTGACCGCTGCCCACTGCTTCAGGTCGGTGAAGAAGACGGAGGACTCGTCCTACCTGAAGATCAAGCTCGGTAAGCACGACCGCACCAACGCCGAGAAGGACGAGAGGACCTTCACCATCGAGAGAATCGTGATGCATCCGTACTTTGACGAAGAGTCTTTCGACAACGATGTCGCCCTGCTGAAGATGTCAGACAGGGTGTTTTACTCCCACGCTATTTTACCCATCTGCCTGCCGCCACCCAATTTCATGCAGATGTTTCATCCTTTCGAGCAAACTGGAGCAGCTGGATTTGTAGCCGGATGGGGCCAGATGAAGGAGTCCGGCCTTCAGCCTGCTGAGCTTAGAGCGGTTGAGTTGCCGCTGATCGATTTCACAACGTGCAAGAGGTCCACGTCTGCCACCATGACCGCTAACATGTTTTGCGCTGGCTACAAGCTTTCTACGGGAGATGCCTGCAAGGGGGACAGCGGAGGTCCTTTCGAAATGTCCTACAAGGGGAAGGCGTACCTGGCCGGAGTAGTAAGTTGGGGAGAAGGCTGCGCAAGACCCGCTAAGTACGGGTTTTACTCAAAAATCGAAAATTTCCTCGAATTTATTCAGAATACGATCAACTAAAAATGCAGACTGTCAGTTCGGGATGGTGACTTGTCGAACCGATGCAGTGATTTCTTATCTCAGTTTTAAAGTTTTATTTTCAAATGTCAAAAGTGCATGTATAGTCAAGCTGCAATTTATCGTTTGTTGCAGTTGTAAATCTTGCTGCGATACATTGGCTAGAATGGTGACTGCCAACCTGGAAAACCCCAAAAACCTGAAAACCTCAGGGCATTTTATATTCAACCTGGAAAATCTGGAAAAATCAAGTAATTTTGAATTGAAGCCTGGAATTTTTTAGTATCGAAATTACATTTTGCGTTTGTTTGTTATAATTCTGATACGTCAGCACAGAAATGATTGGCCCTATAAACAGCTCTACCATTTCACTAAAATTCAACATTACCGATTAAATTTGTCTAAAAATTGCCTGTGGCGCTCCTAAATTAATCATACTTTATGCATTTTTGGTGTTTTAGTTTAAAAAAAATTAATATTGCTGATAGCGTATTTTTTGTAGTTTTTTTTATTCAGTTTTTGTCTGTGGAGTTAATTTGTCAACATTGATATTTTTGAAATGTTTAGAATGGCATAAAACTGCATTATTGGTTGTCCAGTTTAAATATAAAAAATCCCTCAAATTGTTCCAGGATCATTATTTCCAAAAAAACACTATATGAAGTAAATTATACCTAAATCTATTCTTTATGGCAGTTTTTCAAAGAAATGCTCATAAAATCCATCATTGGGATGTTTGTTTGGTAAAGTTGGCTAGAATCCTACCATTTTTCAAAAAAATTCGTTTATGATATTTCCGAAAAAAAATATATTTTTTTTACTAAATATTGTTTTTGATAAAAATGCAGCCCACTTTTACTCACTAAAATGTTATTTTTGAACTTAGAAAAATTAGCATACGACTCTGGAGAACTCAGGGAATTTCCTTTTCCGAAATTAGTAGGTTAAATTGCAGTTTATTATTTCAAAATACTTTGAAAATACAGTTACAGCTTGAGCTGCTCAGTTAATTACAGTGTCTGCAGTAGTGAGATTTATTTGGCTGCTTGTACATGTATTTACCTCGATAACATTTGCAATTATGCGTAGTCATCTCATAGTCATATCTAATAGAATTATTTGCAGTTGAAGAGCTGTGAGCATACGTAACATAAATTTGGAGGAGTTTTTTGGCTCAAGTTATCGAAAGACCTTCCAAGACCGCTATTTGTAAGGTACGCAAGTAATATTGTAGTTAAATGTATATCGTATGTTGTTTCTCATTTGTTTATTAAGTTTATGGACCAAAATAAACATCGTCAGTGAGCATTCATGTACTGGCTGTTTCTTTTTTATGAAGGGGATCGATAATGGAATACAGCATAACAAATTGGATGCATGGATCAGTTCGAGAAAGGTGAGGTACATGTAATTTTCCGAGTATTTCACGATTTATTCCTATTTGCATGCCAATTTGTTGTCGAAATCAGCAACTAAATTATTATAACCGTTGAAATATTTTGCCAACAGGTAAATTTTGTCGTTTGATAGGGGGATGTTCGAGTATTATGTCATCATCTTGGGTATGGGGGTTGCCCAAATGATGAATCAACCATGTTTATTTTATAAAAAAAACCGGCTAAACTTCATGGATTTTCAAAAACGTTTGCTTATGATTGCTATTTTTATTTAAAAACGTATTGCTAAAAATATGGGTTAAAATTCATATCTGCTAGAACTTCTATAAAAATTCGCCAGTGAATGCCCTTTTATTCTGCCGTTTCAAGTTAGGTCATATCTGATTATACTTTTTCAGAAAAATTCGCTCTAGAATGTGATGTCATAATACTTAAATGTCCCCCTATCTGAAATTAACTTTTCAAAATTCTAACCTCTATAGACGACATCTAAAGCAATTAGGTCTAATAATTTTCATTTTCAAATAGTAATTTCCGGCGGCAAAAAAGTTAATTAGTAAAACATGCATGGTGGGCCGAAGTTAGTTTTATGACTAGTCATAATGAAACTTTTTGCCAAGTAATAAAAAAATTGCCGATTTCCTTCTTTAAGTTTTTATGAATTTATGTTGGTGTTGCCAGAGGCATGGATTTAAATTTTGAATTACATTGCGATTTTTTATGGATGACCCCACAGATCAATCTATGTTTTGCGCATGCGTGAGTTCTTGGCGGGAAAAGTTAACACAACTGCTGCCACCTTTTGACATCCCATCGTCTGCAAATTCCATGGGCCAATGTCCTTGACTTCTTCTGTTTGAAATATATCAACAGGCATTTCATGCATGTTCGAGATTTAAAAA
>JAQGAF010003552.1:0-17146 GCA_034687865.1 Kryphioiulus occultus
TAATTCAAAACAATAATAGTCATTTCCAGACAATTGGCAATCTGAATTGTTTTCTAATGATATTTTTACTTGGGTTTATTCAAAAAATCAGATAATCGTCAGTAATAAAAACGGAACATCAGAAGTTTATTATAAAAGGTAACCATCTTTTCTTTCCTTCCCATAGAATTAAGTCAAAGGAAAATATTTCACTGCAGAAACTACAGCACAGAACATACATTTGGGCAGAACAGTATCAGGTCACTTTCATGAACAGCATTTGATATTTCAATTCAACTCAACACTCTAAAATCAGTAAGTGAATAGATGGGTATTCACTATCCTGGATTTTTTTAGCTTAGTTTCACTTGGAACACAAATCTCGAAGTTTTGAAACAAATTGCGTATTACAAGTTTGATTGTCAGTGGCCAGCAGGGGGCACTCGCGATTGCATTGAGCCATTGTGAGAAACGGGCAATCAGTGGACAAAGGGTTATCTCATGACAACGTAATCACGTTTCAGACGTTGACAAACCCGTTATGGATCCACGCCGAATTGACATCATAGTTTGAAGCTGTCACCACGATTAATGGAGTATTCAGGTTGCTGGTCATTGTGACTACATTTGTACGAAAGTTACAACAGCTGAATTCATGGAGCAGAATTTGCAGCAGAGCAGAGCAGATCCAGCTTGCACTGTGTTCTAATTTCTGGAACAATAGAGGTCCTCGGATGACACGATTGCAGCGACTGACTAAATGATGAAGTTAATTTAGTACCAGCCCCGAGAGCCTTTCGGGCGCGGGTTTCGACGAATTGTCGCCAAATAATTAAGCGGGTGTGGGCTTTTTCGCAAACGAGCCTTTTTAATTAGGAATTCATTAGGAGAGATTTTTAACGAAGTCGCCTGGCAACGCATGAATAACGGCCGAGAGAGTGGTATTTTAATATCAGGCCGTGGACTGCAATTCCCACAAGGATGATGGCAATTGCGAGCGCAGTGTTCTGCGTCAATGTGACAAATTTGCTATGTTTTACGCCTAGCTGAGCCCCACTCCGATGTCTTTGGTTCACCTTTTTGAATTTTTCAAGTTTATCAGTTGGGGCGGAATCTATAGTCTTGGAACGGCTGCTCAGTGGCTTCTTTTCAAGAACTTTGCTTCAGCTGAAGTTATTGGACTAACGCATGGCTAAATTGTGTTTTTCCACTTCACATTCTCCAGTTTTCCTCCATTCCTGGTAGAAAATGGTTGCCACAGTGTGTTAATAACTAATACATCAGTCCTTAAAACATGTTCTGCACCGGTTAAAACGGCAATAATCCTTGACTAAAGGTGAAAGACAGGCGTTAGTCCAATAACTTATACTCAAGACACACCAAACGAAAACCTAACGAAAACGATGACGTGTTGCTGTGTTTCCCACTCGA
Organism: Kryphioiulus occultus; assembly: GCA_034687865.1. Classification (NCBI taxonomy): domain Eukaryota; kingdom Metazoa; phylum Arthropoda; class Diplopoda; order Julida; family Julidae; genus Kryphioiulus; species Kryphioiulus occultus. The sequence goes on from JAQGAF010003552.1 coordinate 1,411, forward strand.
TAAACACGGTAACGTCGCGTTTTTCCACAAAAGTCTGGCAAGGCAGCAAATGAGGGTACAAGGCATTAAAGACAGTTTTCGGTAAAGAGACTTTCTAGAATCTGGTCATTAACACATTTCGTGCTGAAAAGTTCCCAAGAAATTTACTGCTTAAACTGTCGATAAGACTAATTAACAGGAGCTCGCTGCTCAATTTCACAAGTCAGGAGTGTCAAACTTAGTCGACCACACCTTGGAAATGGATGTGGCTCGCAAATTTGGTGAACCAGAATTACCAGAACACTGGTTCCCTCAGTGAACTTTGGCAATTGCGGAAATCAATTGAAAAGACGTTTGTTGCCTTGTCAACAACGCCCAACAGATATAATCAGTGTGGATGACAATTTGTGCAGTGTGTTTGGAGCACATTGGATCTTTTCGAGCGGCATATTGGCAGGTCCGAGTAATCTATGGTAAACAAAGGCTTGAAAGCCACTCGGCCACCCAAATGGTGGATTAACTTGGGGAAAATGAAAACACTTAATGACTTCTGGGAAGCGACATCCTTCAGCCAACATATGTGTGTAACCACGGATTTTAGCGGATTAATCTACTTCGATAAGCTAATGAACCAGACGTGTGTATCGATTGACTCCAACTGTGAAAATAATTAACTGTCTCGAAGGACATTAGTTATGTTCTTTTAGCTATTAAAACAGTCTTATCCGCTTAATGAAACTCATCCAGTCTAGGAACACAAGCAATTTCATGGCATGGAAGGTCTTATTAGTCTCTTTAGGGAAGAAACGTGAGATATTAAGAGATATACTACATAAATCCAATCCTTAATACATGACTGGATAAACGTTGGAAAGCAATATAAATCAATCTAATGTGATGCACAAAATGAGAATTTAATTTTGAGTAAAAAATATCTGTCTATAATTGTAGTTTTTTCGACGAGCATGAAAAAAACTTTCATTTTTTACCAAGACTTACAAAGCCACGGCATTACTTCTTCAAAATGAATGGCTAAGAGCATTCCAATGCAGATCTTAAACTTAGATGTCTTTGTAGAGGAATAAAGGCATAGCTTGAACAATTACAAGACGTAAGATACTCTCGTCTAAATTGGTACAACATGTCACCGTTGCCAACCATACAATTAAAGTGAACTTTGCAGATAATTACACGCGTTCTGTTTTCATAAAGACAGTGGAAAAGAAGGCCAAAGTAAGAAGAAAGCTTTCCATGAACCAGCATACAGTTCGTTCGTGCCCCAAGAGTTTGTCTAGGCATTTAATTTAATTAGTGAGCGCGCAAGACGTAAACAGGCATTTTTTTCAGACGAAATTAATTACAGTTCAGTGAAGAAATAACACCCAAAGGCCATCTAATTATATTTTTTACACATCATCCTAATAAATTTCGGATGAAATATAGCTGGCGCAAAAAGGAAATTTGTAGCAAAAATCAACGTGCTTCCAGGTACCTTTCGAGCAGATTAACTTTGAAGAAGATGCTAATTTTTTTTACATGAAAAATAGAGCGTAGGTGAAACAAACCTTTTAACAAAAATTGCAAAAAAAGATCTCATTTAAGTCTATAAGCCGATAAGATTCTGAGAATTATAACTTTAGAAAAAGACAACGTTTCCTTGTTCATTGAAAATTCCCCGGGGTATTACGAAATCCCTTACAAATACAAAGTGTTCTTTTGAATAAAATTCAACAACAGTTTCTATAGCAAATGCTTAAATAACAAGACGTTTACATTTATGTATAATTCCACGGGGATCTTTATCAGTTTGAGACCCACGTCTAAAAACACTAAGCAGCTCGCTTCATACATTAACACATAACAGATTATTCCGTTTTATGCAATGTATTCACATATAATTCCTTTTTAATTCCATTAAGCAGTATTTACTGCAGCATTTCCAGCATGTTTATGATAGTATCGATTTTCAGAGTGCACGCCACAACGCATTTAATATGGTCGTCAGTACGATGTGAGAGCCATTTAATGTTTGGTAAAGACCTCAACACTAGGCAAGTTATGCATTGGACGAATGCTAAATTAAGTTTTAAAATTTTTGCAATTTCGTTGCATTTATCGCTGCGGCTTAGCTGAGAACACAAATAAAGATGTATCCCTAACTAATTCATAATTACATCCGACTAAAGTCTAACACACAATTTCACCCCATTTAATCCCCAATTCTTCTCAATTTACGTACACAACAATTTTAATAAAAACTTCAAGAAATGAGTTATGGTTAGGTTTCTTCGTGCTTTTTCAGAATCCTCCATTCATTATTAGTTAAAGAAATTTCAAAGCTGGGAACATTAAAAGTAAGCACAAGAAGAGGGGTTACACTTTTTAAAATATATTCCTCAAAACTTGAAGGTTTTTAAATGACATTTTTCGAATCTGTCAAAGTCTAGGAAATCTTATCACTTAATTGTTACACTTACTATTCACATTCATTTGGCATTCATTTCCAGGAAAGTGGTAAACAACTACAAAAATTATTTTTGAGCGGTTCGAACTCCAATATTAATACCAAGACTTCACTTAGCCAAGATTGTTGGTAGCGACAGCTTTTATGCAGCATTTCATTGCAACGAATGCTATATTTATTGCTCATCATATAAAAGCAGGAGATAGACCACAACATTTTACAAGGAAACAGCATATTTAGAATAGTCTTCTTAATTTCTTTTACTGACTTGCTCGTAATCACTTGATTTTTAGACTAACCAATTACAATGCTAAATCTGTTAATGATTTGTTGAATTTCCTTTACTTTCTAAAAGTAAACTGAATTCCCCCTGACTTCTCCAGGTCTGGGAAACCATGAAACCACTTTTCCACAATTTTGGGTGATTTACCCATGCATGTTTACGAAGCAGAGCATTAGATTCAGTGAAACACTGAATGTACTTGACGAGAACATGTACTTCAATTCAATTCAACTCAGTACCCTACTGTCAGTAATTTAATACCATGTGGTACAGGGGTGTAGTCCATCAACCCAAATTAAGATTCGGCGGGTACCACCAAGACATTGTCAAATTGAATTTCTTGAAACATAAGGCTATCCTTTGGAAGAGGATTCCAGCGTCGAATGGCATGCAGAAAGTAAGACCAATAGTAAGAATCCGTATGGGCATGCAATTCCATAAGCGGATTGGCATGACAAGTTCTACCACCTCGGTGGTTTCGTTTAAAAATTCTCACCACCAAATTAGCATTTTGGTGTAAAGTAAACTTTTCAAAAAGATTCATGCTATCAAACATATCAAACTTTCCCGGGTATTAAAACAAATTTCCCTGACTGCTTAGAATGCAAAAATATGGCATATTCCAACCTAATGAATGTTACATTTACCGCTATATATATACATTGTACATGTATATAAACAGTAGATAAAACAAATTTTCATTAGGAAACTTAAAATTTAAACTAGTTTTTAATTGACAATTTCCTTATTAATTTCTTCCATAGAATTGCTTGCCATCTCTTGATTTTTTGCGTCAACCAATAATTGTCCACATGTATGTATATATTATTGATTTGTTAAATTTCCCTGACTTTTTCAAAGTAAATACATTTCCCTTGATGGCCTTGACTATTCCAGACCTTTCCAATTTCCCTGACAATTCCAGATTTTCCAGGTCTATGGGAACCCTGCATGTGACATAAAACAATGTAGGCGAATGCTTGATCTTTTAAAGGAACCTTTTGAATTTGATCCATGAACATGTGCACTTTCAAATGCAAATTATACAACTATTTTGAATACCTGAGCTGAGAAATTGGGCCAATTTATGTGATGGAGAAAATCAACACAGAAATAAACATTTCGCCGGCTTAATATGGCGCAAATCATTGCTGTTTTCGTTCAATTTTGCCTTTTTTTCTACAGCAAGGTGCATTCTATTGGTGTGATTACATACTATAGGTTAAAGGCAAATACTGTAATCAAACACTTTCCTGTAAATATTAAGCCTACCAATAATTGATACAGTATGCACTCGTCGTTTTCTCAACTAATGAAAAATAACATCAGAATAGTTATTAAAGTAGGAAATGAATGACGGTAACGAAATATAGCACACATACATGTACATATCTTTCAACTCCACTGTACAAGAACTGCGTAGAATACGTTTAAGGAAATGCTGTTCTTGTAAATTTACAGAATTTAATTTGCCTACCTTTGCAATCTCATTTTTCAAGACCAGCTTCGAAAACCCTTGCATCAGCTCAAAATTCGCGTAGCCATACACCACCAGTTTATATTGTAGTTTCCCGTGAAAAAGGCAACTCGTAAACTAAGCAAGAACAGACCTCAGTCTACTCAGAAGAACACGAGCGCACTGATAAACAACGCATAAAAGTGAAACCAGATGGGATTTGGGCAACCATATTTTCAACCATATTGAAAATTCATAGAAAATGGTGCCCACCATGCAAAAACTACGATAATACATGTAAATTACAATAACCGCTAAATTTATTTTACCCATTTTGGATGCGTCGTAAGCTACTGCATTAATTGTTTTGCAATATTATAAATTTCTCCACTTTGAAGTTATTTTTTATATAAATATATAAAAAATAACCTCTAAAGTCATTAATTAAAAAAAAAATTGAGGTCCTAATAATCTCCTCTAACTTATTAAATATCAAAATAAACGGCATAATTTCTCACATTACAAAACATTTAAGGTCGAGCTTACGACATGTGCACATGCTATTTATTAAAGCCACAATATTCAAAGATGGTTCTTCATCAATATGTTATTCTATGGTTTTATGTGATAGAGTGACATCACACACCTTGGTAAGTAAAATTGACAAAATTGACAAAATTATTCTTCCAGAAATTTATTTTACGGGCGAACCTTTCTACGTTAACTTGTGGAAACAAATGACCGTATAAGTGGGGTCAACCATAATTACTGTATGTAGTTTTTTGGATTTATGAGTTGTTCCTAAACAAACGATAAATTAGGGAACCTTTGTGTAGAATAAAATAAAAAGCATAAACAACTGATTTTTGACCCATTTCAATTTTTGAAAAAAACAATTTGGCTAAAAAAAAAAAACAACAGTAATACCGTAACACCTAGGAGGTGATGGTGGCAACTTGTGAAGTCAGGTTAATTAACGTTAGACTGGTCATTAAATTCTGAGTTAACCGATAGTGATAAATGAAGGCCATAAATTAAGTTAATCATTTTTTCTAACGAACTGTTTAAGTACAAGTATTAGGGTTTATTATGTACACGGTGTTATACCCAATCGAGGTTGGTTAATACTACATTTTCCTTATACTGAAGATAAGTACACCAAGTTAAAACGCGATATTTAAAAAAACCTGGTGACTAACTACGCAGGTGAACAGACTGCTTTCACGGTTTCTGCAGTGGATTGTGGGAGCACGTTCTGGCAACACTGTACAAAATTTTACCATGTTTCAGGGCCGGATAATCCCAGATTAACCTATTAGCAACTTAAGCTTATTAACCTGCAATTGACACTTTCCGAACATCACTAAGCTGGATGCCTCCATGATTAACTTGAAACATTGTTTTAGTTCATAGTTCTTTTGAACCTAATCCGCCTTAAGGAGGGACTAAATATAAATGTCCCAGGGCTTCCTGCCAGGGATTCCCATTTTATAAAAACCCCAACAAAATGCATGAAAAATTTAAAAAATAAATCTATTATTTGTGGTTTTGTTTTTAGAAAAATGTGTTGAAATCCATCATTCATAATGTTGCTTTTCTGATGTTTGTTTGAATTTTCGTCCTAAAGGCATCATCAAGATGGCTAATATAATTAACGTGTTCAGTGTGGGTGGCCAGGACCACTACAAAATATTTCCTGAAAACGGTACGTTGCAATAAAATTCTGCAAGTGAGAAAAATTTATTACCCAAGAATGTTCATCTGGTTCATGCAGCAGAGATACTGTACAATCGTATGACGAGTTGAAATTTTCAGACACTCGAAATTGAAAGTCCAATTAGAAAGCCTACATGTATATGTATATAAAATTTTGAGAATTGGTTTCGCCAGTGTTTATGGAACACAGAATATTACAGACATATTACAGCACGTCATCGCAGGTTTCGTTGGCATTCTGTTTTTTCCATTTTTCAGATTATTCTATATCGCTCATTTGCGGCAACATCGTCAATGCTACAGGCTTCAGAAACAGAAATCAAGATTTTTTGAGTTATGACTTTGGTACATCAAATGAGCGATATATTATTTCGGTTTATACCACGAACGCATGACAGAGAGATTAAATGAAAGATGATTGTCTAAATTCAATGCATCTACCTTTTCAAGATTACAGGATGGTTGGCAACCACATTGGAGATCACACATCACCATAAACAACTAATAAAACATTGCATTTTAAGAGTTGGTGTCCATGTGAAAGCTACCATCGATACAGGGCGGAATTCCTGGGGTCAGGGCCCTTTTTCCAAAAATGTGTAATTCGGACAAGTCACTAGAGAGAATGTGGCAATGGGGAAACCCCTGCTTTAAATTCCTTAGGAACTTATGGCTTAGGCTAATTCATAGTGACCAACCTGCAAAACTGTACCTATATGTACTTTAACTGGTTGATGAACTTCCTGTTCAATGGTATATAAAGGGTGGTTAGGTCCACTTAGCCATAAATGTGACATTAGTCTGGGTGTCCATACAATAGCAGAGGAGCTACTAAATCAGCAAACGGCTGAACTATCTTGCTCTCTTTCCACAAAAAAGCAAGACAGATTTCTCCCTTCATTACAAGGTAAGGTGACGTTTAAGTACTGGTTTTCCGAAAACTTATGGTGCAGTTTTGATCGTTAATTACTTAAAAAGAAAACTATTTCGTTTTAATTCTTTTCTTTATCGTAAACCCTACTTATGTACATGTAAATTTCACTAAGAACGTTGCTGGGCACCATCTAAAAACTTAATTAGATGATTCAATTTTTGTTGAAACGTCTGCAATTGAACAAGGAACAATTCTATAGTTTGCCAATTATATCTTTTGCAGTATTTTTTGGCGTTCTGGAGAAACAAACATGAACTTCGGCAAGTTAAACATCCTGCTTGTAGTCTGTGTAATGGTGGCCACAATGGCTCCGGTAAGAAACATCATTTGGATTTTATTTTTAGAAATTGGGGAAACATACCCTGCATGTTTTCATCCAAACCATATTGCCAATAACTACAGTTACGAGCAAAAAATTCTGGCCACCTGCAAGAATCGAGTAAAAATGTGATTTTCTCAGAAACCAAATATCCGATTTACTATCGGAAAAATGTGTGTTTTAGACAAATTATTCCTCTTATAAATCGCCTAATTTGCATAAAAATCCATATGCATATTTGAGGCGTAAAATATCGAACTTAAAGCAACCCAAATTTGCATTATTTGTGACATATGCATTCTCGCACCCCTGTGGCTATAAACGTGTTTCTGAATGAAATTTGATTATCAGAGCTTAATTAACACACATCCAGACATTGTTAATTAATGGCATCTCGATAAAATGACCACCCTGCATCAAAAGTAGCCGCACAAGCTGTACAGCTATTCTCCATTCACACTACGGGAATTATAAAGAGGAATAAATTGTCTACAAAACAGATTTTTCCGATTTTAAAATCCGACATTTGGTTTCTGAGAAAAACTTTTTACTCGATTCTTGCAGGTGGCCCGAATTTTTTGCTCCTAAGTGTAGTTTACATGCAGTCCGATATCGCGAAATGTTCGATAGATAAGTTCAAGTTGTCAAACAAGTAGTTAACCAAATTAGGCATGTAGTCTTCACCTGTCACCAACTTTCCAGGCCAGAAATGCTTCTTACCTTAAACCTCTTCGGTGTTCCACCGCTCTCCGAAGAAGTGCTATCGACCGGCGATGGCGGTGCTGGTTGCCGTACATCCGGCTGAGAAAACCTCATTCTAGTTTGCTGATACGCGCCAGGTGCGGTCTGCACGGGTGGTTGAGCCATTTGGGGTTGGCCGGGATAAGGCGGGGGCGGAGGAAATCCATTTGGTGCAATTGCTCTCGGTGACCCATTGACCACAGCCGGGGAAGGAGATGTTCCTCCAACTTTCACGGCACGGTAGTTGGCAGATGTCGGTGGTGCAGCAGTTACGGCAGGCTGCTGAATCTGAGAAGGTGCTGACCGTTGTCCTGCATCGGCAGAAAACGGTTGCTGAACTTGACCAGCGTTGACCACAGCCGGTCTGGACTTTGCTGGAACCGTGTTTACCGTAGCCTGAGCTGCGGCGGCGGCAGCTGCGGCTGCAGCAGCATTCTGTCGCGAAGTCATTTCTGCCGATATGGGCAGGTTCCAAGCTTCTTCAATGCTCGGCAATTGTCGAGGCCTAGAACAGAAAAAGATTTTAAATCTCTCGATAGTTGGGTGTAAAATACAAATTGCGGCGGATCTTACTTCGATTGATGGTTTGGCATTGGTGCATTGGACAGTTGAGTTTGCAAGAATTTTATCCGGGTTGCCAAATTTGGATTTGTCAGGCCGGCTGGAACGATAAATAATCGGTGAGAAAATATTCACAGTAAACATTCGTACCGAAGTTTGCAACTCAATTTTGCTGACGATTAATGACGATCTGATTAATTTTCCTGATTTATCAAAAAAATGTCACTTGTAATTAATATTAACTTTATCTGCAACACTACAATTAACTATATTTTCCCCTGACTATCCCTGACTTCCTGGTCAAAATGTCAACAAATCCCTGACTTTCCCTTACCACATTTCATTTCCTTGAATTTCTGCAAGCTAGAATTAATGCCCGGAAATTGCTATTGACAGATTGCTTGCGTACATGTGTTTGTGAAACTGGGCAAATTTTTCTGGAAGGATGATTGGATAAATCTTCAATTGAATTTCCCTGACTTTTCCAGGTTTTCGAGACGCTTTTTGGAAAATTTCCCGGCAATTTCAAGAAACAGTTTTTTTACAGATTGGATCCGAACAAATATGCCACATGGCGAAAATTTGAGAAATTATAGATCTGATCACGATATGATCGAATAAGCCCACGATTTTGTAAGAAGAAATGATAATATTAATAGTCGAGAGACTGCCGTAGGCGAAATATTTGACAAGTTACAAGAAAAATTGGATTTTTAGGGTATTAATATTAAAACGATGCGAACATTTTTTGTGTTATAAAATATTATGAAAATGTTATGAAAATATTAAAAAATTATTCATGTTGACGGAAAGAGCCCCAGGGGAAGTTTTTTTAACAAAAATAATGCATTATTGGCGAATTTTTCATAAGAAAATTAATGATAATGATAATGAAAACGTCGTAGGCGAAATTTTTAGAAACAGTAGAACACAAATACAGCTTTTCCATAACAAATTTCCAGACATTATGAATTTCCCTGACTTAATGGTCAAAATGTCAAATTCCTGACTTTCCCTGACAACATTTCATTTCCTTGAATTTCCACGAATTTATGCAAGCTGCAATTAATGACTGGAAATTTCTATTGACAGATTGTCTGTGTATTTGTGAAACTGGAAAAATTGTGCAACACATGTTAACAACAATTTTAGCAATTTTAAAAAACACCAAATGGAAACAAGCCACAAAACAATCAAATCACAATTTATTTTCCCATATTCTCAGCAATTTCTAAATGCCCTGTTTGTGCAAACATATTTGATAGGCAATCTGTGATATTTAAAATTAATTAATGGATGTTTGGTTACCGCTGCTATCGCTCGACTCTTCTGGTTCTGACATGGTGGGAACTAACAGGTGCAAATATGTCCAACTCCAGTAAAATTCTGACCTTTCATGAGCACTGTTTTATAATTTTGACATGCCAGCAGGTATGTGACAAAGGTCAAATTCAAATGCAAAATAACTGGCATTGCATTTTTATAGCAAAGGTCAAATTTCGCAACAACGTTACAGTAATTGTCATTATCAAATAGGGTATTTCTCAACAACAAATGGAAACTTGCCAAGGTTATTAACTCCAAAAACTGCTTAGGGAAACTGGATTATTGGTTATCAAGTTTTAACAAAAAATAATTGTTTTCACCATTCTACTAAATTCCTCTGCATTCAGGGTTCCCCCTCAAATTCTCAAATCCATTTCCCTGACATTGTTTCAGTAAATTTCCCTGACATTTTACACGAAATTTCACAGTGACACAATATTAGACCAAAAAAATAGTAGATGAATTAATTTTCAAACCCAAGTAATTAATTTGCCTAATTAGTACCAAAATTAACGGTGAAGCAACTTTAGTCGGTAATTTTTGTGAAAAATACAATACTGCATTTCTGCAGAGTTTACAAATTGTACTACCAAAAACGAAGTAGGCAATTTTTTTTAAAAAAAACTACATGTACAATAGGTCTTAAATGATAGGTCATGATAGTCTATGTTGCCATACAAAAATTTGTTTAGCAATAGTAATAATTTAGGATCGCGAAAGGCAACATGTTTTTTTGATACAAAATATTGAGAAATAATAATTAAGGAAATGCAGTGGCAACATTTTTTTAAAAAAAAATCTATTGATACATTTGCTAAGAATTTCGGCGAGATTTTTGTAAAAAAAATCAAAAATTCTCGATTTCCCTGACATTATTACGAATGTGGTAGAGCGAGTGTCACATTGAACTTAGAACAATCTAACTAACATTAATTTCAGCATACCGTAACATACCTTTATTATGTGAAGCATTTACATAGCAGGCCAGAGCATCTCCCAACTGATTGCATGTCTCATACAGTATGCCTAAATTGGTCCATGCGGCGACATGTCCTTTTTCCAGCTGCACCGCACAAATGTACGCTTGTAGGGCATCCATAGGTTGATTTTGTTGCTGATACAGTACCCTGCACAAAAATAGCATTTATTTAATAAATAATAAAGCACTGGTGAGTGCCTTCGATGATTTCTGATAAATCATGTTACTGACCCTATAGAGCACCAGGTATCAGCATTGGCTTCCGATTTATCCACTGAATTGCGATAAGAAACAAACGCATCGTGAACTTTTCCTAAACTTGAAAAACACCTGAAATGGAAAAACAGGTTTTTCAAACATCTGTGTTTTATGAGTAGAAATGACTCGAGCCTTGCCATAAAATGCTAAATCAACATCCCAAATACGAACCTGCCCAAAAAGTAAAGACTTTGTCCACTGCTAGGGTCTGCTTCAATAGCTTTTTGAAGGTAATGAATGGCATATCCTTCGCGAACTGGTTTTTCACCCAACGAATCAACCGTGTGATACATCCAGCCTGGTAAATGGGGCAAATGCATTAAACGCCTCGCAATGAAAGCTAAAATTCACATGCAGATTTTACACGCATACTTGCCATACCTATTTGTCTAAAAATATCCGCCTTTAGGCTTCTAGAAGTGAGTTTGTCTTCTAGCAACTGTTCGTAAACATCTTTGGCCGCTCTATGTTTTCCCTAAAATCGATATTTAGAGATTTAGGCACCAAAGTTCAAGTCAACTTGCACTTATAGGCTCGGAAGTCCTGTTCGAGCTGGAAAATTGAGCAGATGCCTACCTGAATTTCATACACGTGTCCTATGTGAAATCGAACTATTAAACGAGAAAACGCAAGGTTAATAAGTGGAAGAACACCGCACAAATTCAATACATTACGGCAAGTTCATACTTTCTAATTTGGTGAAGGTGCAAGGATTCGAATCAATCTGGGCCAGCTGAAAATGCTGTAAGAAACAAAAATCTAAGGTTATTTCACGACGGAAGAACGCAATTAGCCTTCACTCGCATGCATTTAAAATTCACCTCTCATGAAAAGCCCAAAGCAGTAGGCATACGTGTACGTACAATCATAAATTAACACAACAGCTAGTTTGGGATGGCAAAATGGACATGTTTTGCATATGATCAAAATTAATAACTGACCGCAACAAGAACACCCAAAATATTTTGTTGCCTTTATATTTTGTTGTAAATTTTATGACTTTCACATGATTGACAAAAAAACCATCCTTGATGACGTTTTGGTATCATTTTATCACCTCATTTGAGCACACTTTCTACCGGGCTCACACTAAACTTTGCAACTCAATTTCCCTGACTTTCCCTGTCCAAATCTGATCATTTTCCCTGACTTATAAAATAAAAATATCACATGTAAGTAAAATTAAATTTATTTTTCGCACTTTGCCCATTCAAGTACATGCATCTTATATTTTTTAATTTTTTCACATGCAAATATCTGAGTTGCTTCACAATTTTGAAAATTTGGAAAATATTTTTGGAAAATAATTTGGAAAATAAATCGCACTTTCATTCACCGCGACCAGGTGTATATTTTAGAATTGAGAACGCTGTAGACAATTTTTTTACAAAAACTAGACCACAAAAAAATTGAAAAAATATATGTGCGTTAATATTAACATGAAAGCGATGCCTGCAAATTAACATTTAAGAGAACGCCAAAGGTGAAATTTGTATAAAATTTTTTTTGCCCTAACGCAATTTTGAAAACATTCTTAGAAATATTAATATTCAAGAGAATACTGTAGGCCCTTTTTTGCTTAAAACGAACTTGACCAGAAATAACAGATTGAATATAAACTGGCGAAATTTTTAGAAAAACCAGATCTTAAGTAATGAATTTTAGACAGTAACAGCTATATTTTTCTTTGCTACGGCAATTTGCAGTAAAATATAGCAACACTTAACAAACTGCTTCCTTGACCAACACCAGAAATTGTACCTCAATTTGAACATATTTTTACAATGGATTTTAGCTCGTTTCTTTAAAAGGGAACACCGCAGGCGAGATTTTTGAAAAACCACTAGAAATAACGAATTGTAGATGTAATTCATAGGGTGTTTTCCACACAAGTGAATTAAAAATTTAGTCACAAAATTGAAATTCAAATTTTTTTTGAAAGTTTTCCCTGACTCCCACCTGACTTTCCCTGACTTTTTGGGCAAAATGTCCACATTTCCCTGACTTTCCCTGACGGTATGAACCCTGTCATTGCTGAGCGTACTTTGGTCTTCAATCAAACGCTTGCAAACAAACTGCTGTAATGTGGGCGACATGAAGAAACAACTCAGGTTGACCATGCTAGTGGCCACCTCCACACTTTTTGTGTAAACTACGGTTAATCTGGATCCGTCGAACGAAAAGTCCTGAAAAGAAAAGAAGACATTGAGAGATGGATAGGTAGAAAGTAAAATGCAATACGAACTACCTACTTTTGACAATGACCAAATGATATGAGTTCTTTGTGGATCTGGAACACATGAATAACTAACGCAACTTTCAAAATAGACTCCTTCTTTGAACACTGTTAGTGCAGAGATCTCGTCCAATATCACGTGTAATGAATACCTGAATGAAAACACTGGATTAGAAATCCTCTCAATTAATAAACAGTACGTTTCTCTCACCTTTTGCATACTTCCAACACAGAAATCATCAACTGCGAGGAAAACACGTCGCCAGTTGGGTTATTTGGATTCACAATTATTATCCCCCGAACATTCTTTCCCTAAGAATCAAAAGACATTTTATCAGCATGAAAAAGTAATTCTCAAACTACTGAAAACGGGTACTGTCATAGAACCAGTTTGTAATTAAAATAAATATTTTTAATATAGCATTGTAAAAGCTAAATATATTTTCTTCATGCAAAATGATTCACTCAATAGGGAATTAATAATGTTATACCTTCCTGTCCATCTAAAAAAAATACGGAAAGACAGAATCGAATGCAAATTGTGAAAATTTACAACAAAATATTTGTTGACTGGTGGAAGACCCTTAACATTTAGAAACAAAATACGTAATTTTAATTAATTATTACTGAAGTAAAAGTATCATCAGAAACTTCTGAATTCCGAGTAATGATGTTATGGTCCCAAAAATGATATGCAACAAATTACTTGTATTTCTGTATATTTCATAAAAATGTAGAAAACTGAACATTCTTATCTTACAGCATTTATGGCACTTTTTATGGCAGCTTCCACTTTTTCGGGCGTAAACTGAAATGGGATGACTTCATCCTTGGAGAAAGAATAAAATCAACATGTGGCGATAACGTTCCATAACACTGTTGCTATTTTAACAAGGAAGAATCTGACAAATTTTGAAAATACAGCAATATAAAGACAGAAAGTTACTGAAGTAAATAAAGGCAATCCCCTAAACGTTTGAACAACTAAACATAATGGAAAAAGTAACACTTGTTAATTTTACTTCACTTTCTCTGCATTTTGTCGTTTTGGCATAAATTTGAAAGCCAACAATAAAATGAGTAATGAGATATACTTGCTTTGCATGATAGGAAAGTTCAAAAAAACGAACGATGTATGGTTTGTAACAAATTTTCCCACTTGCAACAAATAAAAATATTTTATTTTTACAATGTGTCAACAAATTAAAAATAAACTCACTTCTTTAAAAAGGTCCACAGGCCAAAAGTCCACCTCAGCTCGCAAACGCACATTACGTTGCAAATATGCATACGAAGGGGTTGGAATAAGAATCACGTCTAAAATTGAGGCACAGGTGCAAATTTACAAATCAAATTATCGCAGCAACAAATCATGGGTTAAAAGTGTGCAAACATCACCTCCAGGATCCGCGATGCAATGGGTTAAAAAATCAATGCTGCACGTTGATCCATTCACAACAATCAGCTGAAAGATATGAGAATTGCAATTTTTGTAGCACTAAAACTGCAACCAATTAAATTAAATTAAGCTGTAATTTATTACGCTTACATCATCTGCTAATATGGGACAGGTCGGTTGGAACTTCCTGGTATAAAACGAAGCAATTGCATCACGTAATCTGAAATATCAATATTAAATGAGATATGGTTATAGTGAAGGAAAATTACTGCATTCTACTGGGGCCCTTTGGGGCCATCCATAAAGGACACCCTGGAATTGTCATGATTTTTAAACCCCCCTCCCCATGTCCTGTCAGACTTGGAAAAACACTTTCACATTGTACAAAATACATAATAAGTGTATTAATTTTATTTCAATTATAACAGGGTGACTGTTTGGATCTTCACTTAAATTTCGCTGACTTTACCAGGTTTCCCAGACATTTTTAGAAAATTTTAAAACAAATAATTTTTTACCGATTTGACCAAGGAAGCACAAAGTCGTGTGTTTAGCCAACTATACTTTAAACTTGGGAATCATCAATTCGTTTGCATGCTGTATAGATGTCCTTTTCAAAATTGTGGTGTAATGAAGTAATTAGCAGGCCAAAGACCAGATCAGATTGAAAAATAATGTCCCAATTCAAATGCTATAAGGAGACCAATTTTAGAAAGTCTAAATCAGAAAATGGTGGATATTAGCCAACAATCTTGTTAAAGGAAAAAACAAGCCATAAGGGTATGCCATAGACGAATTTTCTGAAAAAAAACTGGAAATAATGGATTTTTAGTGTATTAGCATTAATAACAATGTCAACTTCAATTCAATTCAATTCAACTCAGAACCCTACAATCAGTAAATAAATACCACGTGGTAGGGGGGGTGTAATCCATCAACCCAAAAATTAGAATTCAGCAGTTAATTACCACCCCATTTGGGGTGGACACCAACATCATTGCTAAACTAAATATCCTGCAGCTTAAGGCTGTCCTTTGGAAGAGAATTCCAACGTCTGATGGCATGCGGGAAAAATGACCAATAGT
>JAQGAF010003553.1:0-17112 GCA_034687865.1 Kryphioiulus occultus
TGGGTCTGGTTTAAAAAAATGTCATCATTTGATATTAAGTTTCTCTAAAAATTTCGCCTGCGGCGCTTTTAAATTATTAATCCAGCTAAACAAATTAATGGAAATCTGGGTGTAAAGCCATCATGTGGGTCTAGTTTTTTAAAAAAAATGTCATTTGCTATTAGGTTATTCTCAAAATTGCACCTGCGGCGCTTTTAAATTATCAATCCTGCTAAACAAATTAATGGAAATCTGGATGTAAAGCCATCATGTGGGTCTAGTTTTTTTAAAAAAATGTCATTTGTTATTAGGTTATTCTCAAAATTGCGCCTGCGGCGCTTTTAAATTATTAATCTCAATAAACAAATTTGTGGAAATTTGTGTAAAAGCAGTTGTTTGGGACTAGTTTTTTTTTTAGAAAAAAATTCGCCTACGGTGTTTATTAATACATTATTAGGCCTGTTACTAAATTTTTCACGCCAAGATCCTGGTGAGCACATAATTGACATTGTGTATTTTTTTATACTGGAAAATACTGGGAAAAAATAATTTTTATATATGAAAATACTGGAAAAATGAAATTATAGTTCAGAAGACACCCTGTTAGAAAAATCCTATATTTTACTGCAAACTGCTGTGGCTAAGAAAAATATAGTAGATACTGGTTAAAATTCATCGTCTGAGATCTGCTTTTTCAAGAATGTCTTAAACAAGCGTTATGGCAAGGTTTTTTTTTAAAAAAACTAGGTCTACGTCGTGCATTTCTAATTTTCTAATTTTAATTTTACATTCCCAGCCCTGGGAATATCAGGGAATTTGTCAAAATTCGTGAAGATGTCAGGAGATGTGAGAAAAATAATTGAGATAGTTTACTATTTTTAAAAGTAATTCTTCAAAAAAATCATCATTTGAGAATTCGTATTTAGAGTTCTTACCATTTTTTTTTAAGTTACCAATGCTTTCCCTTAATTATTACTTCTCAATATTTTTTATGAATATTGTCAAATCCATCATTTGCGATATAGTCGTGTGGCGATCCTAAATCATTACTATTGCTAAACAGAAATGGTTTGCAGAAACAGTACTGTATTGTTGACATACGTGGATTTTTTTTAAATAATTGCCATTAACATTTACTTCACTACGTGTATTAATTTCGCTACTAATTACTAAAAAATTCTTTGTGGTATAAATATTCGAAAATTTTCAGCTAAGGCATGTTAAAGTGCCATTCTGGGCTTGAAAAGTAATACATGTACTATTATTATGGTCAAATATTGTGTGAAATTTCGTGTAAAATGCCGAGAAAATCGTTTTGAGAATTTCAGTGGGTACCCTGTTCGGGGTCTCCTTTAGGGTTACATCTGCACTGTTGAAAGGGTACATGGATGTCCCAGAAAATTAGCACTACTTTCTACTTGTAAAAAGTCCCATAAATTCCTTTGCAATATGAGATGAAACTTGACTTATGTAAAAGGTCCAAGTTTCCAAAAAATCTGCACCTCAGTTTTCCTGACTTGCCCGTTATTAATAATTTTTCTTATAATTCCATAAGTCTACTGAAATGTATTATTGCTGCTCTTGCTTTTCGAAACGTAGGGCCTATTAGGAAAATGCACTGAAGATCCATTATTTCTGGTAGTTTTTTTAATTGCTTCACCCACGTCGTTACTTTTACCAAACAGTTTTTTTTGTTAAAATGTGAGCTAAAATTCGTCATGTATAGTCGAGTTTTCCAAAAAAAAATTGTCTGCAGGCTTTTCGTAATGTTATTTCAGTATTCCCCTAATCATTACTCTTTGCATCCCCATATACCGGTAGATGAATTGGTGAAATTTCCATAAATGCCTCTGTTATGTGGGATGAAACGTAGAAGAATATGAAACTTGGCTGGTCGAAAAGATGCATTGAGAGAACTGTAGAAAACGTACCGGCAATTGAAAATGCAAACTACAGTTTTTGACAACTTACGGCGAGAACTTTGTTTTCTCTTGATTTCAGATTTTGCATTTAACCTTCCTGAAACTCCCGAGAGTCCACTGAGCGTTTGCCCGAACAAAGACGGAGATAATTCTCATGCAGACACGGAGGAAAGCATAGATGATTCTTGTTCGGAACAAAGCTCTTCTACCTCCACATCCAACCAGAAAGACAGCAAACACTGCGACTGCTGCTACTGCGAGGTTTTTGGACATGATGTTGTAAGTGCTGACCAAAGTTCTCTCTCATCTTGGCAAATTGTGTTGATTAGTTTTGAGGACATGTTAATCTTTTTGAATGGAATTACTAATTGTCTAATTTACCTAATTGATTCTTGAAATTTCTTGCAGACAGCGCTTCCTCAGATGAGTAGGAATTATCCCGAAATGAGAGAGAAGTTAAGACAGCGACTAAACAGGAAGAAAGTAAGCAACTTTTCTTCGATTTTGCATAGTTTTCCTCACAGCCATGTGACCAAAATCAGATGGGTTTCAAGTAAATGCACACTTACTTGTATGCTTGCCTTAAGTTTTAAAAAATGTTCACGTTTCAGAACAAGAACGAGGTGAACATCAGTGTATACAAGGGGAACTCGAAGCCCCCGGAAGACTACCGGGACTTGGACTCGTTAATCAGCTTCATAAATGGCAGTATGACGAACGAGAACGACGACTCTGCTGGATCTTCAAACAAGCTGTCCGCAACAAAAGTGTTGAAAAAGTCCGTCAAGAAGCAGAAAAAGGTAAACAAAAACGAAGTATTGCGTAGAAATGAGACCAAGGTTTGGACAGAAATCCCTTCAGATATTAAATAAAACTTTTGATTTACATGTACCACATATAATAAACCACGGTTACATTTTCTAAACTATATTTATGTGTCTGGAAAAGTCCCAAATTTTCAATAAAATTTAATCATGTTGCATCCCTGTCCATCCAGTTCAGTCTTTTCGACGACATTTTTAACCGAATGAATACCATCCTAGAGTGCTGAATTTTGATGTGCATTCTAATTTCGTGGTAAATTGCAAACGTAAAAATACATTCGATACCACGGGCTGGCGCATTTAAATAGACCTACTTTTTTGAAACTATTACAGGGTTCACACCGTTAAGGAAAATACGGGAAATGAAATGTGGTCAGGGAAATGTTGACAATTCGTCCATTAAGTCACGAAAAGTCAGGTGGAAGTCATGGAAAACATTCTAACAATTTTGAATTTCAATTTTTCGACTTTCTGGAATCAAAAAAATGGGTCCGAAAAGCTGCTAACTTGATAGCAGAGGTAATTGACCAAGAAGTGTTGCAGTTGTACAGAAAAATATAAAAAAAATAGTTAGTTGTAGTGATGCAAATAAAGACAATTCTACAGTAGAACCAGTCTAAAATAATACTGGTGGGTCCAATGTCAAATATTATTTTTGACAGCATATTATTTCAGTATTCCTACTTTGTGGGAAAACAGGGAATGTCAGGGAAATAAAAAGGTGTCAGGGAATTCGTCAAAATTCGTGAAAATGACAGGCAAATTAAGATAGTTTACTATTCTTTAAATGCAATTTTAATAAAAAACTAACATTCATCATTCAGAACTAGCAAATTTCTAGCAAAATCCCACAGCATTTCCTTATTCTCAATATTTTGTTTCTGAAAATGTTGCCTTTCGCGATCCTAAATTATTACTATTGCTAAACAAATTTTTGTATGGCAACCTATTATTTAAAACCCATTTTTTAGGTATTGTTGACATATTTGTATTTTTCACAAATCGCCTACGGCGTGTTAAACTTCGATCAGCACTTGAAAATTAATACATGTACTATTTCTGTGGTCTAATTTTGTGTAAAATTTCGTTTAAAATGTCAGGGAAATTACTGAAAAGTTGTCAGGGAATGTCAGGTAAATCGATTTGAGAATTTGAGTGGGTCCCAAGTCGGGTCAACTATACTAACATGTGACATTTTTTATTTAATAAGTGAGGAAAATTAATCAAATTTGGTCAGGGAAAGTCAGGAAAATTCAGTTGCAAATTTGGTATGAACCCTGTGTTTTTCGAAATGTACGTTTGTCTGGTAACTCGGACCATGTGTTAACCAAAAATGCTACTCGATTCCCTCGAAAAACACTATGGTCAGTTCTACAAAAAAAATTAGTTTTTCGGGGCACCTTATTTTGCGGATAAGTTCAGTGTGTGATCACTTTGTGGTCAATAAGGGAATGAAAATTTGTCATCGTTAACTGAACCGCTCTTGAGTTTAAAATAAATTTCATAACGTTACCCGTTTTACCTTATGATTTTACATCATAGCAAAAGTTCATTTAGCTGATTTTCTTTTTGCAGGTCGACCCCAAGCAGTCAAAGTTGGGAGGAGACAGAGACGATATTCTGAAAGAAACCGGTTGCAACTCCCCGATGGACGAAGAAGCTGATAGGCTGGATCCACCCTGCATGAATTACCATCCGATCGTGGCGGGCAACAATCCCTATTATTCCAAAACGCAGCACCAGTGCACCACAGCACCCCCAATTGTGTTCACTGCCCCGCAAGGGACCACAGCTTCGGTCATCAAGAGGGTTAGCATTCCAGCCACACTGACCGCCACAGCGGACAGTACCAAAACCCCGGCACTGACCGTTAAGCCGGATATGAAGAGGGATTGTTCTCGCCGGTGCAAATCAGAGAATGGCTTTTCCGGTCACAGCCAAGCAGCAAACTTATCTGAAGACAGCATTCCCCAGGTAATGTTTAGTTTCAATGTCTATGAATTGATTGTTTCTCGGCTCAAGACACGAAACGGCCCGCATCAAAACGACTATTTTTGTGGAAATGGGGTTAAATCGCAGGGTTACTGGCCGTCTGGAAAAGCTGGAAAAGTCAGGGAAATTCGTATCATATCTGGAAATGTTTTGTGGCAGAACTATTTTGGTTCATACAAGTATTTCAGAAAAGCTTTAGGAAAGTTGTATTTGTGATCTGCTTTTTCTAAAAATTTTGCCTATGGCGACTTCATTATCAATAACATTTCCTACTATATCTTATGAAAATTTCGCCTAAAATGCATTATTTTTGTTAAAAAATTTCACCTATGGCGTTTTCATCATTATGAATAATTTGTAATATTTCGAAGGAAGATGTCCACAAAAATGATATGTTTGAGATCTAGTGCTCGCATCGTTATTAATACACTAAAAATCCAATGTTTCCTCTTTACTTTTTCAAAAATTTTGCCTATGGCATTTCCTTAATATTATTATTTCTTCTTACACAATTGTGTACTTATTCCATTATTTCTTGATCAGATCTCTAATAATATAAGATTTACACCATATGGCATTTGTTTGGATCAAATCTGTAAGTTTTTTTTAAAAAAATTGTCTAGAAATTTTCCCAAAAAATGTCTGGAAAACATGGAAAAGTCACGGAAATTGATCTGAAGATTTGGCCAGTCACCCTGTAAATGTGTAGGCTGTAAAATGATTCCTATATTTTTGAGGTAGTCTTATATAGTCCTATATTTTTAGAAATATTGTACTGCAAACTGCTGTGGCAAAGAAAAATATAGCAGATACAGGCTAAAATCCATCATCTGAGATTTGGTTTTTCTAATTATTGTTTCTAATTATTGTTAAATCTATCATTTGTTTTTTTTTAAAAACTTCCTACGATATTATGTTGATTATTAATAATTCCAAGAATGCCTTAAAAATGCATTATGGCTAGTTAAAATGTTAGTATTTACACACATTAAATTTTTGTTAGAAAAGAAATCTGAAATCCATCATTTGTGGCCTAGTTTTTGTAAAAAGTACTAATTTTAAAACAAAATCCTCTAAATATTTTTTTTAAAATTTCGCCTATGACGTTCTATTAAATATTAATATTTATACTAGTTTTTTCTAGTTTTTGTGAAAGTTGGCTTTCTGTAGATGGGCGCAAAAGTTTGAGAACAGCAGTTTATTTAGAACATTGGTTACAATTTAGAAAGTCAGATACCGTATTTTCATAGGAAGAAATGTAAACGAAAGGCTGATATTTGCATGTGAAATAGTGTTACAAATTGCATACCAACTGACCACATGCCATTGAGCACACTCAAGTTTTTTCCAGTTTCCTATATTCTTCCTATATCATTCCTATATCCTTTTTCCTATATTCTTCCTATATTTTTTGTGTTTTCCTATATTCTACGTATATATTTTTCATTTCTCCTATATTCTTCCTATATTTTGTTCCTTTATCTTATATTCTTCCTATATTTTT
This sequence comes from Kryphioiulus occultus, assembly GCA_034687865.1. Lineage (NCBI taxonomy): Eukaryota > Metazoa > Arthropoda > Diplopoda > Julida > Julidae > Kryphioiulus > Kryphioiulus occultus. Next base: position 6,222 of record JAQGAF010003553.1, read on the forward strand.
TAATTTTTCCTATATTTCCTATATAATTCGACCTCCATACAGCTTGACAGCCTGATTGTTCTACCTTCATACTACTTGACTGGCTGAATGTGTTAAAAATGATTTTTTTCTGTATTATCCGCGCTTGTAGAAATGCTGTCGGTCACCCGAAATCTCCACCAAGTCTACAGGAGGTGTCTGTGAGAATAGCACCGAAGTCTCGAAGCCACAGCCAGCTCCTCTTTCCAGCAATACTCTACCCCAGTCCAGCTCCCCAACGCTGGCCAACGAGAGGGCGTCCAAGAAGAAGCGGAAGGCTAGTCAGCAACCCTCTTCCCTCTCTTCGTCCACATCCTCCTCCTCGTCAGGGATCTCCAGCTGCAGCAGCGGCAGTTCCAAAGACGAGGCTATGTGCCTGGTGCCGCACTTCCAGCAACTGCAACTCGCCATCGCTGACCGCAAGCGCAACACGCCTTCTCCGCAGGCTGTGCCGCCGAAGCAAGTCCTCGAATCTGGCCCGACGTTGCCGAGTGCTGCGATCAGCGTGGTGCCTCAGCCCAACACGCCTTCGTCGCCGGTGTTGTCAAAGCTCATCGTCAACGGCGGCGATAAGGCTGCGCCGAAGAATCGCGCAGTACCAGGCTCCAACAAAGTTCCAGGTAAAATCTACAAATTCAGGTTTGTGGCCAGTGTGAAAAATGTGACTATGACAATTTATGTGAAAAATTTATTGGAAATTAATTTGACAAGAAATCTAGCTGAAAATTGAGGAATTCCCCTGCATTCAGGTCTTTAATTTCATAAACAGCGTATTAAAATTTCATTGTTTTGATCAGTTTTTTTCAGAATAGCCTGTGGCGCTATTTTTAAGACTAAAATTGATGAGAATATTAAACGTAATGCATTGCCTTAAAAAAATCGTTTCAGTGAATATACACTTAAAATCCATTTTTGGTCGAATTAAAAAAATCGCCTGTATTAAATTTAAAATTGTACACCATATATTTTTTTTTAGAAGAGCTAGCTGAAATCCACTATTTGTGGTCTGGTTTTGTAAAAAAAATGACCTATGGCACCGAAAATTACCTGTGCCGGTTGTTTCAGGGGCACTCTTATAGCTGTTGAAATAGATATTTTTTTTCAAAAATATTGGGTAAAAATGTGAAAAAAATCAGATATTGTCATATTAAAAAATGTGAAAAAACGATTTTCATTTGAAAAAAACTAGACAATTGCAAGTGAAAAATGGGAAAAGTATCAGATTCTTGGATGTGAAAAATTGTATACGAACTGGCCACATAACTGAAATTTCACAAGTCCCATTTCAAACTTTGCAAACATCTGATTGACTGGCCGTTTGGAAAACCTAGATATGTCAAGGAAAGTGATTTGGTCTGGAAAATTCAGGGAAATGCATATCGACTGTATACCTTCAAACCCTCGTAAGGCTAATTTTTTTTCGGGAAATGAGTTATTGCAACCATAGTGTTCGTTTGAACTTCCCTCACATTTTCGTACAAAAAAACATGTGGTTGTTGATGATCCAACACTGAAGTCTGTTTTTTTAAAAAGCAGTTATTTACCTCTCCTGTAAAATTTGAAAAATTGCAATTACGAGGTTTTCAGGTTATACCATTGATATGATGTCTGGAAATTTGTTGTAGCACAACAACCTTGATTGGTTTGTTTTTCAGAAAAGCAATAGAAAAGTTGAACGGTATTTGTGCTCAACGACGTGTTCGCCATCGTTAATATTTCCTATAATTTTTGCTATTTTTTAATTTCGCCTACAGCATTGTTCATAAATTCAGGGGAAGTCAGGGAAATCTTGACATTTTTACCACTAATTCATTTGTTGTGGCACAAATATTTTGATTGGTATAAGTATATCATGAAAAGCATTAGAAAAGCTGTATTTTTGGTCTACATTTTCTGAAAATTTCGTCTACGGTGTTTTCATTATAATTTCTTATCATTATCATTAATTTTGGTTATGAAAAATTCACCTAAAACGAACTATTTTTGTTAAAATTTTGCCTACGGCGTTTCCATCATTTTGAAGAATTTTTTAATATTTCAAAGAAGATGTCCTCAAAAATGCAGTGTTTGAGATTTTGTGGTGTAATACACAAAAATGCAATATATTTTTAATTTTTCAAAATGTCGCCTATGGCAGTCTCTTAATTATTATTTCTTCTTGCAAAATTGTGGGCTGATTCCATCATTCGTGATCAGATTTATATTTTCTAAAATTTCCGTCATATGGTATGTTTGCTTGGATCAAATCTGTAAAAAAATTTTTAATGAAATTGTCTGGAAATTTTCCAAAAAGTGTCTGTAAAATCCGAAAAAGTCAGGGAAATTCAATTCAAGATTTGGCTAGTCGCCCTGACAGAAAAATACAAAAAATATAGTTAAATATGTGAAATTTTTTATTTGATAAGTCAGCGAAATTGATTTGCAAATTTTGGTGTGAACCATGTAAGGCGTTTCTAAATGATTAATACGGTAGGCTAAACACATGACTTGGTCCTTTCTGAGGTAAAAATGTGTGAAATCTTTAAAAAGTTTATTTTAAATTGCCTGGACATTTTCCAAAAGTGTCTGGAAAAACCTGGAAAAGTCAGGGAAATTGAATTGAAGATTCGTTCAGTCAGTCTAAATCTGACAGTATTTCCATTTCCTAACATATTCCTCATTTTATAGTCGAGCCTAGGACCAACGTCATCACTTCCAACAACCACCACACAATCTGCACGGAGTTTCCGGCCAAGCCCAAACCAAGAAGGGAGGAACGCAAGAAGCCGGACCCGGTACCCAATCACCTGCAGATTTCCTCGAAAACCAAGCTGGTCAGTGGAGATCTTAAGGTCAACATCAAAATCGCATCCAACGGCAGGGACACGTGTCCTTCGCCAGGGAAGACTGCTGGGAAAAACAAGCGAAACAAGAAAAAGGGACCCATGGGAGATTCCGCCGCCATCGGTGAGTGAGCTTCTTGTTATAATTTCTGAGACTTTGTTTCGTGTCAGTGTCGTAAGATTCTTGTTTTGTCCCCGACCATCCAGATGACGTATTTGTGCCTCGAGACATCGACCTGGACAATGGAGATTTGGACGAGATGGAAAGGGAGGTGGAAGAGTTCAAAAGGTCCTTGTGATTTTCTAAATTATATCTTGCAGGCTGACAAGTGTTCCTGTATTTTCAAATATTTCCTATATTTTTTGTGGTAGTGCTATATTTTAGAAAAATGCCAGTTTTTTTTTTTTTTGAAAACTGCTGGGTCTAAGAATTTTTTTTAAATATTCATCGTTCGAGATCTGATTTTTCTAAAAATTTGGCAAAAAGTGCACCTAAATTGATGTTAAATCTGCAAATTCCGATCTAGTTTTTAATTGCGTATGGCGTTCCCTTAATTATTAATATTTTACTCGTACTTAATATTTTGTCAAAAATATATACATGTTAAATCCATCAGCATTCTAGTTTCTAAAAATTGAGCCTTGAGGGTTCCTAACTTAATCCTTAATAATCCCATTTTTCTGAAAAGCTTTTGAAGGTAAACACACTAACATCCATAATTTCTGGTAGATTTTTTTAATAAAATTCGCCTTTACCGTTACTTAATTATTAATGTTGCGAAATATTATTGAATTGTGACCTGAAATTCTCCATTTTTGATCAAAATCATTTGTGATTCGCAATTTGCGAGAAATAAGTATTTCTCGTAAAATTTTCAAGCTTCATGAATTCAATCAATGGACATCTTGCTGTTGAACATTGTAGAACATAATTTTTAGATATCTCGATCAAAATTATGACAACCAGATTAGCAACTTTTTTGGGCTACTTTTGTTTGTAATAAAAGTTGTCATAATTTTGATCCAGTAATATGTCAAAATTCTATTCACGAATTCAAACATTTCATTTATGCTAGTGGTAAACTTGCATTCCTGATTTCGAAATTGTGTTTATTTCTTGTAGAATGTTCAAACTTCATGAATTCAAACACTTCATTTAAGCTAGTGGTAAATGCGTGTTCCTGATTTCGATATTGTAATTAGCAGTTACATTTAAGAAGTAGAAATGCAAACTGTGCAATTTACTGATTTTTTTCTAAAAATTTTGCCTCTCGCAGAGGTTGATACCGAGCTTCAGATTTGCTTCAAATACCCTACATTTTACTGTAATACACTAAAATATTCACATATTCTTCCTATATTTTTTCCCTTTTCCCCATATCTCCTGTATTATCCTAGCTTCATACTGCTTGACAGCCTAATCTTGCATGAAACAAATTTGGCACGCGAGTGAAACGAACCATCACTGACCCTAATTTCTCCGACAGATTTTGCTGGAATTCCAAGCCCCTGGAACACAAGGAGAAGGTGAACGTCAACCTGAAGGACATCATGGTGCGCAAGAAGGTAGCGACGGCGCTGGAGTGCAGTTAGGCAGGCGAGGGTGCTGCAGGTTCCGGTTCATATACCCTAGGTTTTAGGTTTTCTTTGCAACTTTTATCTCTTGGCAGCGAAGTTCTCTTCTCCCCGCCCTCGGGTGACCCTCCCCGTAAGCATCTGATCCAGAACCGGTGCCTCCGAAACCGACCTTTTCCAAGCGAGTCCGGATCTGGTCTTTTTACTTTTGGGTTCTGAATAAATTGCAACTGAAGCTTGAAGGCATGTGCACGAGGTTTCTGACGGTGCGAGAGCACCAGAAAATCAACTTGAAGCCCTTGATCGGCAGCGCTATGGTCTTTCTCGCAAAGTAGTTTTGCTCATCCGGCAGTTTGGGCTTCTCTTCCATGCACCAAACTGCCGAATGGGCCTAAACTGGACATGCGTTAAATTCTTGCTCGTGTACAGAATGCATAATGCGATATGATGGCCAAAAATAACAAAAGGCCCGAAATACGCCGTCGTTCCTACATTAAGCGCTTTTGTCGAAGCGTAGCGGGAAGCCATGCTCCAGACAAATTCGGCTTAAATGCACTGCCGAAGCGTTCGATAGACCAGAAAAGCCTCTCGAAGCCACGGGGGTAAGGAAAGCGATGCCGCGCTCGACCAAGACGCTAAGACATTACCAGTGCCCCTCGCCCTCCCCTTACCTTTCCCAAGAAATCCATTTTATGCACGCTCATATTCTGGCCTAGCCACTTGACATTTGTACCGCTTCTGGACCAGTGGCCGAGGTACGCATTTTTTCGTTCCACCTTGCAAGGAGTATTAAAACCATGTTGAGACGAAAAACAGGGTCGATGCTTGCCATCAGTGCGGCTGTTGGACGATTGGATCCGACATGCAGAAATCTCAACCAAACAAACTATCGAAGGAAGTTTCTCGGATATCACCGGCATACAGGCTGTACAGGCATACCCCGTTCTTACTTCAGGTTCGGTTCCAGGGGGATGACGTAAAACAAAAATCGGCGTAAAGCGACGCATCACTTTTTAGGGTTTTCATGAACTTGTAGGGGCCTATGTTCGAGTTTCACTTTTTCTGCCATTTTAGATAACACAGTATGAGAATAGCCTGTTTCTAATTCATGAAAGCATTGAAGACGCACTTTGTTACAAAAAAAATGACTCATAAATGATTGAAAACAAGTCTAAATGCAAGTAGCGTCATGTCACAAAACTGACGTATAGTCGGTATATGGTGGCAAGCTGAGACTGGCGTATGAGCGAAGCGACGTAAAACGGGGAATGCCTGTATTGATATTTTTGCCATTTCTTCGAAGCAGGGTTTCGGAAACTGTCAGTCGTACCAGGACTTTCAAAATTTTAAATATTCACTTTTATATGTGCCACACAAAATATTGTGACTGTTAGCCGGGGTTCCCCTAGACCTGGAAAACCTGGAAATTTCAGGGAAATTGGATTTACTTTCAAAAGACAGGGAAATTCAACAAATCACTAATACATTTTACATAGCTAATTTTCTGTTTCCTAATGGCAATTTGTGTTCTGTTTAAATACAATAGCAATAAATATAGCATCCCTTACATTGCAGGGTTCCCACTTTCTGGAAAGTCAGGGAATTTGTGACAATGATAGTTCACATCGTCCAATCATCTTTTATAAAAATTTGGGACAAAATCCTTCGTTTTTCTTTTTGTTAATTCTCATGTAAAATGTCAGGAAAATCGATGTGAGAATTTGGGTGGGAATTCTGCAGTGGCAATTTGCACGTGCCATATTTTCTCATTTTCAGGGGTCAGAAATTTCTTACAAAACCTGGGAAAGTCAAGAAATCGAAATTTTCATCTCTGGGGGAACCTTTTTATTGGGCATTTAATTAACTGCATTACCAATTTTTTTTCCTTTTATAGAAATGTGGCCATAAATCCATCATTTGTCATAGTTCTTCTAACAAATTCGCATGCAGAATTGTCTTCATTATTAACATTTTCTGAAGAATTGTTGCAATTGCACTAACATTGTTAGAGGTCATAAAACATTGATGCCAAGGTGTAGCGAATTCACCTGGGACAAGCAGTTCCAAAAACGTTGGTCAAAGATATGGTCATAAAATGGTCAAAGATATACAGATTCTTTTAAAATTTATCAGGGGTGCATCGACAGTTTCAGAAACACTGTAATATAATGAAACTAGTGCAAAAGATCAATTGTAAAGATGGTTGATGTAAACATACGCCAGAAATTCCTTTCGAATTGGATTCTTCCACCCCGCAGAAGTTCACAAATTATTAACGATCTTATAAACAATCGCTTTATTACACGTTATACGGAAAGTAGGACAACTGATTTGGTTATCGACAAGACGAAGAGCGAAGTTCTGGCCATAAGACGTGTCGGCTGCTCTCACATCATTCTCCAAGGTTGGCTCCCGTGTCGGCGATCAACGGTGCGCTCCGCACGTTGGTCCTGGTATCACGTGGTTCCAGCTCTCGCTGCATGGGCCTCAGGAACTACCATCGGGATTTTGGTACCTGAAATCAACGACAACTTAAGAACGAGTTTACAGGCATGGAATGCTCGAGTCGGGATAGTCTTACCTTTCCCAGTGCTTGTGGTTGAGTTCGCTGAGGTCGTCCTTCTTGGAGATGTCTTTGAGGTACTTGGCTAGTTTTATGAGTTCCCGATCACAACTCTTGTTGATGTGGGCCTTTCTGAAAGGCCTGATCTGCAAGCAAGAGAACAGTTTTGGTAAGTAGATTCTCGTAACATTTATCAGGGTGACTAGCCGAAGCTTGAATCCAATTTCCCTGACATTTCCAGATTTGCAGACCTTTTCAAGAAACAGTTTTTGAAGATTTGGCACATTTTTGACAGATTTACCCATGCAGATGAAATGTACAGAAATTTTAGAAATTATAGATCTAAACACGAAATGGGATTAGCTAACAATTTTGTAAAAATAATTAACAATATTAATAATGATAAAGGGAACGGTCATAGGCGAAATTTTTGAAAAATTAAAAGACAAACGTGAACCGAAATAATGGATTTTAGTGTATTAATAACGATGCGAACACTAGAGGTTGAAACCACTATAACACAAACGTTGCATTTTCGTGGACTTCTTTTGAAATTTTAAAAATTGTTCATCATGATGAAAACTCTGAAGGGAAATTTTTTTGTTTAAAAATGTTATAAGCAGCCAGCTACAATATTTATCATTTAGGAACACCGTAGGGGAAATTAAAAAAAATAACAGAAATACCGCATTTTAGGCGAGTTTTAGTGGGATTTTCATAAGAAATATTAGGAAGTATTAATAATAACGAAAACGCCGTAGGCGAAATTTTTCGAAAAAGCAGATCAAGAATACATCTTTTGTAATGCGTGTTTGAGATACTTATACCAATCAAAATCGTTGTGCCACAACAAATTTCCAGTCATTATTGGAATTTCTCTGGCATTTCCAGACCAAATCAATTTTCCTGACATTTCCAGATTTTCCAGACGGCTTGTCACCCTGACTTATGTCATTATCTAAACCAAATTTTTTCCCTGTCTTCGCCACCAGAAATTCATTTACTTTCAGTCCATTTTGGGGATTCATGAGAAAGTTGCGGCGCAGATCGTCGAACATGATCGTGTTCTTCTGGTTGTACTGCTCGAAGATGCCCCAGATCACGCCGAGGGGCTTCACGTCCACCATCCCGTACTTCGGAGTACAGACGCTGATCATGGCAGCACTGTCCAGGTAGAAGGCGATTTTGTAGTTGGGGTTTAAGGTCACTCCCAGCTCCTTCATTTTCACTTCGATCCACTTCATGCTCGTGGCAGCTGAAACCAAAACCGTCAATCGAGGGTCCCTGATGGAGTTATGGCTCACAAGGACTGATTACTCACACCAAATCGCTATGTCGTAGTCCTCGTAGGCAGATTCGAGGAACTCGTGGAGGAAAGGCCGCATGAGCTCGGCTGCCGTGTGCGCCGTCGAACAGTGATCTGTCAAAAGAGGATAAATTTACCGGTCAGTTTGTCGGTAATTTTAGCAGATTTCCCAAGTTGGTTCACATACTTATGCTGAAACTTGTACTAAAGCATCGTTGTTAAACACTTACTGCACTTGTCTAGGAATGTTGAATTCCATGCCACGATCCAGTCTTTGACAGGTGGTGGATAGTTGAGGAACAGTAGATGCAAAAGCTGGTACAGAATTCCCACTCACATTCTCAAATTGATTTCCCTGACTTTCCCTGATAACTTTTCGGTAATTTCCCTGACATTTTACAGGAAATTCTACAGAATATCAGACCACAAAAATGGTACGCGTGTTAATTTTCAAGCCCTGAATCGAAGTTTAACATGCCGCAGGAAATATTTTTTGGAGATTTCGATCACAAGTAATGAATTTGTATAATTAGTAGTGACCTTAATAGTGAAGTAATTTAAACGGGCAATTTTTGTGAAAATACACATACATAAGTAGGTCAATATCATAGTACTGTTTCTGCGGACTTTAGAAATTGTATGAAATATTAATACTAAAATTTTTTTTAAAAAAAAACTAGGTCTTAAATGATAGGTTAAAAAATTTGTTTAGCAATAGTAATATTTAGGATTGCGAAAGTCAACATTTTTTAGAAACAAAATATAGAGAAATAATAACTGAGGAAATGCAGTGTAAACTTTCAAAAAATTGTAATGATAAATTTGCTAAGAATTTAGACACGCCATAGGCGACATTTTTGCAAAAAAAGGTTCTGTAATCATGATTGGTAGTTGTTTTTTTAAATTTGCATTTAATAAATGGTAAACTATCTCAATTTCCCTGACATTCCCTGACATTTTGACGAACTCCCTAACATTTCCTGACTTTCCAGGAAGTGGGAACCCTGTGGTATATCACTGATACATACATGAAACTTCGATTATCCGCTAGGGGCCGGGACCGTGGGTGTGGCAGATATTCGAATTGACGGATAACCGCTCTGTACGAGTGCACGCAGTACAATTTTACTTTTGAGTGTGAAAATGTTGTATTTTCCATTAAACAAGTTTTTTTCTTTAAACCAGCTTTTGCATCTGGGTTTCTTAGTTATGCTTTCAAATTTTATATTTGATGCCAGAAACTCATTTTGGTCGAACATACCGGCCAGATAACCGAAGTTTCACTGTACCAGCTTTTGCATCTGTGTTTCTGTTATGCTTTCAAATTCCACAGTTATGGAAAAAGATCATTTCGGCCGAACCGGACGTTATTAATTAGAATTTTTTAAGGACTAAACTGCTATTTCTAGTGAATACTCACTTGACATCAACAAAGGTACCGCGAGTATTTCTGGGTAACCGACAGCCAAAATTTGGGGCTTCATCAACTCCTGAACCTCCCTATGCATTGCCCAAATTCGGAACCAACCCTTCCTCCTAAAGCAACGGCAGTTTAGCCTACCGAATATGGTGTAGTCAATATCCAGGACCAGCAGCTTCTTCCCCGGCCGCGAAGGGTTCAAGCTTTTGATTTTGTACTCTCGGATCCTCTTCTCCACCTTGGCCAGGAACTCCTCACGGTTCTCCGTCTGCACCTCCTCATCATCGATGTCGAAATCGTTGACCACCTCGGGCAAGTCGTCCGGAGTCTTCATCACGTCCTCGATCTCCTCCTCCCGGCTGCCCATCATCATCACCTTCGTGCCAGACTTCAGCTTCAGTGCTTGGAGTTGGACGTCGTCCCCAGCTGGCTTGCCTAGGTGTGATTGAGGCAGATAAGATGGATGACTGCTTCGCTACTTCCTAAAACATCACATCAGGTTACGGCACCAATTGGCATGCGCTTCGAGAACCTTAATGCATAATGTAAAGACCGCTACTGAATGGACCAGTGACGCTGAACTGATATTTGGGACCGCGACATCTTATCATAAGGTGGCTTAAGGCCAATAAGGAAAATTGTTTGATCATGAGGATTTAACATAAAAGGGCGAGCAGTTATTTTTTTCTTCCATATTCAGCATCAGTGATAGAGCAATAATGATAGATATTTAGGGAACTACACTTGAGTGCAAAAATCGACTCACCTGCATGAATCAAGTAAAAATGTGGTTTTCTCAGAAACAAAATGTCGGCAAAATGTGTTTTGTACACAATTTATTCCTCTTTATGATTCGCCTAATTGCATAAAATTTCTTGTGCATCTTTGAGGCGCAAAATGTTGAACTTAGAGCAACCTGAATTTGCATTATTTATGACATATGCATTCTTGTACCTCTGTTGCTATAAGTGTTTCTGAATACAATTTGATTATCAGAGCTTAATGAACACACATACATCAAGACAAATTGTTAATTAATAGTTTCTCGATAAAATGACCACAACATCAGAAGTAGCCGCACAAGTTCTACACTACTCTCCAGAGAAACTTAGCAGAAATCCTTTTCACACTAGGCGAATTATAAAGAGGAATAAATTGTCTACAAAACACATTTTTCCGATTTTAAA
>JAQGAF010003554.1:0-17109 GCA_034687865.1 Kryphioiulus occultus
AGGGGTGTCGGAACAGCCGAAAACACAGGGGTGCATGCAGCGCCCCCCTGCAACAGGTGGTGGACGTTGCACCCTCGGTGCCAAATGCTTACAATGGGGTTTTGTCTCTTGGTGGAAATATTTTTGGGTAAAAAATATTTTGAGTTAAAAATTTTTCGGTTTACTTTTAATTAAAATTAACAAAAAAAAAAGCAACATTGTGACCAGAAAAAGGAAATTAAAATTCATATCCATGGGGGAAGTCCATGGCTATTTGTAGATCATAACCACATAATATTGTCAAAATTTTCAGTTTTACAATATAAAATATAATCTGAATATAGAATAGCTTGTGTATGTTGTAAAATACACTAGGGGAAGTACATACATGACTTAAGTTTGTTATTTTTTTCCAGTTTAATGACTTCATTTATTATGAATAATTATCACGATTTTTGGCTATCAGTCAGAATGTGCAAAATTACGACATAAAATATATGATAAATTTTACAATATAAAATATATTGTTGATTATATAGTCTGTGTATTTAGTAAAATACACTAGGGGAAGTCCATGAATGACTTAAGTTTGCTATTTTTTCGAATTAATGACTTGATTTATTATCAATAATGTTCGTCAAATGTTCGTCAAAATGTTCAATATTACAACAAAATATAATGTAAATATAATATGTCTTTAGTAAAAATACACACTTCTGGAAGTCCATAAATGGCATAGTTTGCTATTTTCAATATTAATAATGCCTTACGGAATGACTATTAACAATTATCATTAACTAAATACTGCCAAAATCAGGATTGGAAACAAAAACCATAAACAATATCACGAAAAATAACTTCATATGACGTCATTATTTTTGTAAAAATGGCGGAAATACTGGCAAGATCAATAATACTGCCTGTTGCATAAAACACTGTCAGTAATAGCGAAACGAGTGAGGGCAATACTACACTATAACGTATTCAGTTTTACTGCTCAATATTACTGAACATTTAAGGTACGCTTAATATTTTAATTACAAAATGTTAAACGTCAATAATACTGTGTTTCGAAAAACATTATGAGGGTAATAGTGAAGGACTGACATTGAATACTGAAGAGTATCCCAATGGTTCAGGTAGCACAAAATACTGATGTATGCTGTCAATATAAAGGCTTCAGTTCTACGTGTACTGATCAATATTATTCAATGACTAAGTTCCGATTAACAACATCAATATAAAATGCTAAACGTCAATAATACTGTCTGTTTCAACAAACACTGACAGTAATGTTGAAACATGTGATGGCAATACTGAAAGACTGTTGTTGAATATTGATACGATTATATCGAATTTTGAGGTCGAAAAATTAATGCATGGGGTCAGTATAACGAGTTCAGTATTACTGATCAATATTACTGTTCTTCATTCCAAAATGTCAAACTTCCATTTCTTCTTTCTAGCTTAAATCTGACCATTTGGTAGATTTTTCATGAACCCTGTACAGGGTCTCAAGCCAAACCATACTATCTGTCGGATTGACATTTTTGTAACTCGGAAACTACTTGAGATAGACAAGTGCAGTAAACGGTGGATTGGTTGGTATTCTCTCGCTCTTTAGAACGGCTTAATCGGCATCTAGTTCCAAACAACGGTGCTCAGGCAATAACTCAAAACGAATTTTTATTGCATTTTTTCCAGAATTAAAACGCCATTAACTCAAAAACTGCTTAAGATAGACAAGCGGAGTAAACGTGGGTTGCTTCGTATTCTCCCGCCCTTCACAATGGCCCAATGTGCGTTGTTCTAGGACATAGGGCACTCGAGCAATGGACGAAAATGCGGTCCAGTGCCAAGTGGTTCCCCCTGGTGGTCAGCTTTTCCTTTCCGCACCCCTGCGTGGGGGTCGAAAGTGGACCATCCATCGTCTATTTCGCTCCAACGTCAATACAGAAAAAAAAGGCAAATAAAATGGCTGTTTGACATCCATTATTAATAAGCTCGCCAGAAGTGTTTACCTTTCGGTAGACAGGTGTACTTGTCGTAAAGGGCAAATTGAGCTTGTAAATATTGACATTTGACCTTTGAACAAACGTTCCATGGCAGCCGACTGTTGTGCACACGCGCGCCCCCACGACAAAAAAAACAGGTAGCCGAGAAGCCATTATTGACCCAAAGATTGATAAGCGCACAAAAGCGCCGCCAGGGGGCAGAAGGTGTCCTTCTACTTTGGAATTTTCAAAACATGTTTAAAAAAACACGTTTTGCCAGTGTTTTCCAGCACAACAAGTCCAAAAGTGACCATACTATGATGTCATCATGTTGAAACTGTGGCTAGGACATGTTAAGAAAGTTCTAATTCAATGTGTCATCACGTATCAAAATGTTCTAAAGATTATGTAGAAAACCCGTTTAGCCAACTTCCTTATGACCTCTGGCTCAGCAGGTCAAGAAGATGTCACCATCTGAAAAATGACTACGACACGTTAAAAAGTTCAAAGCTTACATGTGATCGGGCTCAAGATGTTCTAAATATATGTAAAAACGTTTTTTAAACACGTTTAGCTAGTGTTTCCTACTGACCACTGGCAAGACGTGTGAAAAAGTGACCACATCATAGTGTCACCACCTTGAAACTGTGATTATGACATGTTAAGAATGTCCTTAGTTAGTGTATCATCACGTATCAACATGTTCTAAAGATATGTAGAAAACCGTTTAAACACGTTTAGCTAGTGTTTCATACTGACCAATGGCAAGACAGGTCAAGAAATGACCACATTCCATTATGTCACCATCTTGAAAAAATCACAATAGTGGCAATGACATGTTTAAAAAGTTCTAAGTTTATGAGACATTACATGTCTAAATGTTCTAAAGATATATGAAAACCGTTGGAAAACACGTAGTGTTATCTACTGACCACTGATAAGACAGGTCAAGAAGTGACCACATGTGCACCATGATGTCACCCTCTTGAAACAGTGGCTAGGACATGTTAAAAAGATTTAAGTTTTCATTTCGTCAAGTGTCGAGATGTTCTAAAGATAGGTAATAGTTTTTGAACACGTTATTAGTCAGTGTTTTCTACTGACCATTGGCAAGACAGGTCAAAACGCGACCACATCACAGTGTCACTATCTTGAAATACTGGCCAAGACATATTTGAGAATGTTCTAAGTTTAAGTGTCAACACATGTCTAAATTTTCCAAAAAAAACGTTCGAAATATTGTGTTTTCTTAAACACGATTATGCTCGAGTTTACCTACTGACCACTTGCTGGACAATCAGTCACTGGACAGACATCAACACACCAAAATGAAATTATGTACAGAACCTGTTAGCAAATTCACATGCTAAATTTAGGCACATTAATTTATATGCAAGTGCCTTGAACCTGTTTTAGCATGAGTTTCAAGGGCAAGTTCTATTTTTTTCGTTCTTGGAATTGTCCTGCATGATTTCTGGAACATTTTAAGAAATTCCCGAAATAATTAATTATCGAAATAGTAAATGTTTTACATCGAAAATTCCAAATTTAGCCTTTGAAAAATTCGTTGAAATCATTTATCCATTTACACCATGTGCTGAAACGCTGCAGTTCCATCACATTCCTGGAAGATGTGCACTGATTGCTGACTCTGGCTCGACCTTTGACCCCAGCTATTGTCTCCATGATGGCGCCCCAACTATCCTCCACCCCATGCACCCCCTCCCCAAAAAAGAAATAAAAAAGAAAAACAATTAGCCTAAATAAATGAAACTAATAAGGAGTGTGAGAAGCCAGCATATAACAGGAAGTGGATTTAATGGGTGGAGGTCCGTCATTGGCTGACCGTTTGATCGGGTCAATTGGGCGTCCCAATTAAGCAATTGACGATGGCACCATGAAACGGGGGGCTCGATGCGGGTGTGCACCAGGGGGACACGGATGATGAAAGGGGGAGCCACTGGAAAAACAAATCTCAATTTTCCCATCAAGAAACCCATTCACTTGGCTTCATTATTTCTCATTTAGACCTCGTCTGGGCCACGACCAAGCAGGGGTCAACTCGAAAGGGGTCAGGCAACCAGGGGTTGGGATCCCCCTGACCAAAAGTTCATCTGCAACAGTATTCTTCCGCCATGGGTGGGAGTAAAGCATCTTCCCTTATTTGGGAAAATTTGAGAAGTAAGTTGCTTCTGTAAGGAGTTGACACGCTCTCCCCATTTAAGGAAAATTTTGGGGAAGTATGAAAGATGGGAGTAAGTTACCCCCAAAGGAGTGCTTCCCTTGAGGAAGGTGCAATAGAATACTAGCTAAATTCTTACGCCCCATGATGAGTAAACACAAGTTTTCAATTTTGAGGTAGTGAGTTTAAAAAACTTTCCCCCTTTTCGAAAATGCTTTGGAAGTAGGAAATGTGGGTGTAAGTTACCCCCCAAAGTAGTGCTTCCCTTGAGGACAATTTGGAAGAAAAATTGGGGAGTAAGTTACTCCAGTAAGGATATACAAGAGATAAGTTACTCTTGTAAGAAGGTGCAAGAGTAGGCAAGCTAAATTCTTATCCCCTGATGAGTAAACAAGCTTTCCCCATTTTAGGAAAAGTGAGGAGGTAGGAAAGGTGGGAGTAAGTTAGCCCCAAAAGGAGTGCTTCCCTTGTGGAAAATTTTGAAGAAAAATTGGGAAGTTACTCACTCCTGTAAGGAAGTGCAAGAGTAGACAAGCTAAATTCTTACTCCCTGATGAGTAAACTCAAGCTTTCCCCATTTTAGGAAGTAGAAACGTAGGATTTTGAGGAAGTAGGAAAGTTTGGAGTATGTTACCCCCCAAAGGAGTGCTTCCCTTGATGAAAATTTGGGAAGTTACTCCTGTAAGGAGCTGCAAGAGTAAACAAAATAATTCCTCTCCAGGGGTTTAAACAAACTTTCCTCCTTTTCGAGAATTTTGAGGAAGTATGAAAAGTGGGAGTAAGTTGCCCTCTTTAAGGGGTGCAAAAGTAAACAAACTGTATCTTTCTTCCCTCAATCAGAGTAAAGGTTTCCAATTTCCAGGGAGTAGAAAAAGTTGGGGAGGGGCATAAGTCACCCTTCATTTAGTGCTTCAGTAAACAAATCTCGAGAAAGAAAAATTGGTGAGTAAGTTACCCCTTTAATACTTTCAGACATCCTTAAAGGAGTAACTTACCATCTTTTCTAGCATCCTCATTGTGATTTAAGAAAGTGGAAAAGGGCATATATGACTTATCTGAGGACATCTGAAATTATTTCTATACAGATTAGAGAAAGTGAGAACATATGAAGCATTATGAGAAACTAGATAGAAATTGGGGAGTAAGTATATTTTGACTTTAGTCAACCTTTATACCCTTTGACTTCTGGTCATTTTTGGCAGAAACCACACTTGGGTAACACCCAAAAAACTACTGAAAACTTTGAAGTCGAAACACAACTGTATGGGGAGAACCTTTATTTCCAGAGTCTGAGAGTTGGGGTCATGAACTGCGAACGTTTTATGGACGGTCCCCCTCCCTGAGAAACAGTCATAAAAACCAGGAGCCAAAATGGCGAATTGCCTTTCTGTCAACTCTTCCATGCGTGCCCAGGGTCCTCTTTGATGAATGAGGCGCATACAACCAGCGCCGCCTACCCAAAAATTAATCGTTGGCAAATAGGGGCCACCCCTAACGGATAATCGAAAAAATTCGTTTGTTTTAGGCCTGGGTGGTCCGAAGCCACCTCGGACATTCAAGAAGAACACCACGAAATGGACTTGTCAACAGGTTACTAAATTCATCAGAATTTGATGTGGTCAGTGAAAGTTAACAATGCCATAGATTTTTTCTCCAATGGCTGACATCATTCAGCTTGACCTTTCACATGACCCTATAGCTGCTGGTGTTGAACATTCAAGATTAATTAGTGAAAAAATCATCGAATTCAAGTTTCTGGCATAATTTTTTCACTATACATGGTCATTCAGATTGACCCCTGGCTCTTTGTGATATTCAAAATGACCAAATGGAACCTCTACTTAAAGTGTAAATTAACATGCTAAAACATGTTATTTGAGTTACAAGCCAGTTATGTTAAATGAGAAATTACATGTCATGTAAAGACACGTCAACTTAGCAACTTTATCATGTCATAGTCATCATTTTAACGAAATTTTCATTCACCATGTCCATAAAATAGAAAAAATCCAGAAAGTAAGTATTGGTTAATTTACATGTACTTGTCAAAAATTGAAGCTTTAACATGTCACCATTTTACTAAAATTGTCATCCACCATGTCCATCAAGTAAAAATAAATCCAGAAAGTTAGTAGTGGTTACTTTACTTGTCAAAACAAGTTATGTCTGCCAATGTTTTTTTTTTAAATTTCCATTCAACTTTAAATTTTCTTTCAAAAATACTAATTTGCACATAGGTTGTTTCTGAATGTAAAGTAACTCTCAAATTTATTTGCATAATTCATCGGCCCACAAACAATAAGACAGGGTAAACTGACGTTACAACTGACTTACATGTAAATGGAGTTTAATTGTTACTTAATTGTTACCAACTACACTGAAAATGAAAATTGCCTATACTTAAATTTGTTCAGTGCTTGCTGCATGAAATTTCCACTCAATCTTCATTTTTCAAGGTATTCTGTTTTTATAAAAATTTGAAATTTCTATTCATCGATTTCGATTTTTAAAATGATGAAGTTTTGCAATAAAATTTTAATTTATTTACACATGATATCAGCACAAAATTAACGTACAAGTTCATTAGAAATAAATAAGCATACTGCTAACAACTTCCATTGGTTTAACTGGGTTTTCGATGAATTGTTTTCACATAACTAACATTAATCACCAAATTTACCTACATTTACCAAAGTTTCGCTATTTTTCCAGCGATGATTAAACCAGTGCAACTACATTGATAACAGTGATCGAAGTTATTGAGTAGTAGTGTGATTCAATAACCGCTTCAATGACTTAAGATTGAAGTCGCACTCACCAAAGCGTTGAAAAACCTGAAACTGAAAGTAGACCTTAAGACAAGGTTTGAAAAAAAACTAAAAAACATGGCTACCGTAACGAATTTTGCACGAGTCTTCGGCATTTTTTTGTCTTGTCCCTTATTTTACTTGTTTTATTTTCTGGGGTGAAAATCAAGCACCGTGCCCGGTTTTGTTATACATTTCATGCATCGCACCTACGCTACGTTTTAACAACAATGGCGCCGCTACGCCTAACCCACCATCTTATAAAAAAATTTACTTTGTTCTTAAGTGTAATAACGTGTATACGATTCCTACGCGAGCGTAACCACCACCGTCACCCTATTTCACCCTAGTGCGAGTCAATGAATTTGCAAATACGAAAAGGAAAGTCAGTTTTAACGATACAGTTAGCGAAACGGCCGCTTGGGGCGCTGCCTCGTGCTTGACATCAGCGCCACCTGTTGGTTCAGGAGGATAGTGGCTGAGGACACCCTATAGAGGCATAACTTTCCAACTTTGTAACTTAAGTTTTAAAGTTTGAAAGTTATCACTCCAAATTTGGGGTGATGCTTGATTACCCTGTGAAAATATAAAATATTGAGGGTGGAATCAATAGTATTGACTATTGAGATGTATTGTTAATATTGTGGATCTTTATTGTTTTGATTATAATGAAACTGTCAACTTTAAAAATAATTTAGTTAAAACAGCATATGCTATTATAATGCGTATTATAACACTTTAAAAATGATATTAAAATTTGATATTAAAATGATAAGAAAAAAAAGTTGACAAAGGATAATTGTTATGTTGTGAAATATATTGTTACTATTTTCGATCATTATTATTTGCTATGTTGTGAGATATATCGTTAATATTTTGGATTTTAATTATTTTGATTATTATCAAACTGTCAACTTTAAAAAAAAAATGAGTGAAAACAGCTTATGTTGTTATAATGCTTATTATAACACTCTTGCGAAATGGTATTAATTTAAGAAATAAAAGTTGACAAATGATCATTGTTATGTTGTGAAATATATTGTTATTTTGGATCTTAATTATTTTGATTATTAATAAACTGTCAACTTTAAAAAAAATGAGTTAAAACAGCATATGCTATACTAATGCTTATTATAACACTGCTGTGAAACGGTATTAAACTAATTTAAGAAAAAAAATTTGACACATGATAATTGTTATGTTGTGAAATATATTGTTAATATTTTCGACCTTAATTATTTGTTATGTTGCGAGATATATTGTTAATATTTTGGATTTTAATTATTTTGATTATTATCAAACTGTCAACTTTTTTTAAAACAAAAAAATAGTTAAAACAGCATATGCTATTATAATGCTCATTTTAACATTCATGTGAAATGGTATTAAAAAAGTTTTATACACGATATTTGTTATGTTGTGAAATACATTGTTAAAAATTTCGATCTTCATTATTTTTTATGTTGTGAAATGTATTGTGACGAGAGCATTGTTATGTTGTGAGATAGATTGTGACGAGAGAATTGTTATTTTGTGAAATACATTGTTACTATTTTCGATCTTAATTATTAGTTATGTTGTGAAATGTATTGTGACGAGAGCATTGTTATGTTGTGGGATAGATTGTGACGAGAGAATTGTTATTTTGCGAAATACATTGTTAATATTTTCGATCTAAATTATTTGTTATGTTGTGAAATGTATTGTGACGAGAACATTTTTATTTTGTGAGATAGATTGTGACGAGAGAATTGTTATTTTGTGAAATATATTGTTAATATTTTCGATCTTAATTATTTGTTATGTTGTGAAATGTATTGTGACGACAGCATTTTTATGTTGTGAGATAGATTATAACGAGAGAATTGATATTTTGTGAAATACATTGTTAATATTTTCGATCTTAATTATTTGTTATGTTGTGAAATGTATTGTGACGAGATCATTTTTATTTTGTGAGATAGATTGTGACGAGATAATGGTTATTTTGTGAAATACATAGTTAATATTTTAGATCTTAATTATTTGTTATGTTGTGAAATGTATTGTGACGAGAGCATTTTTATTTTGTGAGATAGATTGTGACGAGAGAATTGTTATTTTGTGAAATATATTGTTAATATTTTGGATCTTAATTATTTTGATTATTATTCAACTTTTTTTAAAAAATGAACTAAAACAGCACCTGCTATTATAATGCTGGCTTTTTCTAAACACTTAGCATACTAAGAAGTTTAAACTTCAACAAATCCCCCAATTTAATAGACAGCATCGTTAGGTCTGCATTGTTTTCTAAACATATCCATTCTACATATACATTCTCAACTCAAACTTATCAAAACAACGACCCTAATGCCAATTCACTGACTTCGACATATTTCAATATTGTGAAAATATTGGTATTGCAACGTTCCAAATTGCTACCAGTTAACATGGTTATGTTAGGAGGTCGTTTATACAATTGTTGCAGATGCTTCTTGAAACCCAAATAGTTTTCCACGTTTTGTTTTTCGTGCATTTCGACCGAGTGCCAAATACCTGAAATGCCTAAGAAACCTTGTTTCGATTCGATTCCCAACGACAAAAGGCCCTTCTCATCCAATTGGACAATGGCGAGGAAAACAAACGACTATATTGGTGAAAAAAAAATAAAGATGAAAAAAGCGCCACCAAGCTGCAACTCAATTCTTCGCTTGGCTGAGTTCGTGCTCAGATCCTGCTGTTCGTATTGTCCAAAAAAAAAAAAAAAAACAAATCCCCAAACCCATATACATATTCAACACATGTACACCATCAACAACTGCAGTGTCCATCAGTGCGTCACTCTGTATGTGGGTCACTCGTGTATGAAGATGAATCAGAACGGTAGAGGGCGCCACCATAGAGCCTTTTTTGGCATGAAATTGAGGCAGAGTGAAGTTTTTCATTTTTTGAAAATTGGTTTTAAACAGTTATGAACATACCAAAAGCATCATTAATGGATAAAGATGAACATTAGGATTTGGTATTATACAAAATAAGTGCATTTTTATTACTTTTAAAGCACCTGAAAAACAGCAATGACTTATAAGCTTAGATCGTGCTGTTTTACCTTATTTTTAACATTGTCAACTGAAGAACAATTTTTCATATTTTTATATTTGGTTTTAGACAGTTTACTAACAAGAATATTTTATATAGGAAAAACACCAGAACTGCTTTAATTAAGAACCAATTTAACAATGCTGATAGATTTATCGGATTTATTTATTTTAATTAAGGAAATTTAACAATACTGGTAGATTTATCAGTATTGCTAAATTGTTTCTTAATTAAAACAATTCTGATGCTTTCCTTGTAAACCGGCCATTAATTAATCCAAATTAATAGTCATTAAATGTTTTTTAAAACAGTCCTGGTATTTTTCAACACACGCTGTTCATTAATTAAACAAAGTCATTAGTAGTAATTAAATCAAGACCTTCGATGATTGAAGACCTACATTATAATCAATCGTTGATTTTACTGATTTAACAATAGGTATATACTGCAATATAATTTAATACAAATAATTAATAAAACAAATACATTCGGGCAAACGAATAAATCGATAAATGCGAAATTATTTCATAAGAAGTCATTTGAAATTTGACTGCGATTTAAATTCTTAATAATTTTCACATTTAGTTTACGTAGAAAATAAATATTAAACGATGATCGTTAAATGATTTAATGAAAATAATAAATGAAACGATAAATCGATATGTATACGAAAATATTTCACAAGTCATTTGAAATTTGACTGAGATTCAAATTTTTAATAATTTTCAGATTTAGTTTAAGTACAAAATAAATGTTAAACCAAGAACGCTAAATTATTTAATAAAAACAATAAATTAAATAAAACGAATAAGTTATCGAATAAATCGATATACTGTATACGAAAATATTTCATAAGGACTAATTTAAAATTTGATTGGGTCTCAAATTTTTGGAAAATAATTTTCACATTTACTTTGCGAATGAAATTAATATTAAACGATAAATGTTAAATGTTAAATAATTTAATAAAAACAATAAAAGAAACTATAAATGCATAAGAAAATATTTCATAAGGAGTCATTTGAAATTTGACCAGGTTCCGAATTTTTAATAACTTTAAAATTAACTTGAAGAACAAAATGAATATTTAATTGTGAACGTTAAATTTGTCAATTTCAATCTCTATTGCTAATGTTTGCTTACTAAACATAACTCAAAATCTCAAGCTACTGATATTAGCTGGCATATCATTGACAAATTTCGCCATAGATGGCGCTGAGCTAGCTGAGTGAGCTTAAGTGGTCCTTAATAAAGGTGGTATGCCCTAACGATTTGTCGCAATTTGATATCTTGTAGGATAGGGTCCAAACCCTGACCCCTCTAAGTTTGGGGGGTTACTTTTGGGGCACGTTAGGGGGGTAGGGCATCTGCTTCCCCTTGACTATTGTTAATTGCATTGTGGGTCATTATAGTTGAGTGCCCTAAACCCCTTAACAGCCCGTTAGCGCTGAAAACCCAAACTCCTCACAATGGTATGTTATCCGTCGTTTTCCCATTGAAAAAGCTTAGGGGCCGAAGGGCAAAGTTGAACAGTGGGGAGGGGCCTTAACGCCCGAAAACTCAACTGCAAAGGGCATAAACAAATACGGAGAAATCACTCTGTGTATGTGTTTGTGTGTGGAAAACACTTTTTGAATTACGTGCCCATGATCGAGGGGCTTAGCGGTCATTGGTGGAGCGAAAAATCAACCGAAATTTCAATGAGGCCCATTGAAAACGGGCGACTCAATGGGGCATCTCAGTCGGAAAAATCAGGATTGGTTAGGGCCAAAAGCTGGAAGACCAGTTGCATTATAAGATACATTTTGTGTTTTGAACTGACACAGTCTTGTGGTTAGGACCATGTCACATTTAACGTTAAAGTAAATTAAGGACCTTAATTTGTCTATAATAAGACGTGTTAATGAATAAGACCATAATTAAGTTCTTGTCCTGATATATCAATCTATATAAATTCACAACATTTTTATGAGTTAGGAAGATTTTAGTGAATTAGCAAAATAAGTCGAATGTACAGTTTTTGGACTTTTATCTTATTTTAAGACATTTTACATGTAAACCAGTATACATATCATTATTAAGTCATGTTCTTATTGAATTTACGAGTTTTTTATACTGAATTTAATGCGAATTTTTAATTTGAAATTTATGTGAATCTATAGTTTTCGAACTATATCAAAATTTAAGACATTATTTTACATGTAAACCAGTCTAATATAATTATTAAGTTGTGTTCTTATTGAATTCACAAGTGATATATTGAAATTATTAAGTCGTATTCATTATTATGTATCGCAATCAAACATCTTAATAATCTATGATAGATTATTTATAGCAAATCAGCAAATTAAGTGGTATCAATCACAATATTTTCATGATTTATAGGATGGATTAGTTTACCCATGTAAATTAAGGACACAAATAAGCAAGTTTAAGTACCAGCATGTTCAAAATATCAGTTTGTTTTAATTTGTATATTAACATGTCTTAAATACTTTTCCGGCAACACAAATATTTTTATGCATGATTTAGGACAGTTTTTAGTAAATTAGCAAAATAATTCATGCGAATATAGTTTTCGAACTTTATCATAATTTAAGACATTTTACTAATAAACCTGTCATGTCATTATCAATGCGTATTTTTAATTTAAAACTTAGGCGAAAATAGATAGTTTTTCAACAATCAAAAATTAAGACATTATTTTGTTCACGTAAACCAGTATAATATTATTAGTGGTGCTCTTATTGAATTCAAGTCATATATTGAAATAATGAAGTGGTATTCATTATTAAGTTTCGCAATCAAAAATATTCAAAATTTAGGATAGATTATTTATTGTAAATCAGCAAATTAAGTGTTATAATCACAATATTTTCATATTAAATTCATACATTCATATTGTGCATAATTTCAGGTTTCTTTACTTTTATAATAACATAGATTTTTCAAAAGACACAAATGCTTTATATGCATGATTTAGCATAGTTTTTAGTAAATTCGCAAATTAAGTGATATAATCGCAATATTTTCATGATTTATAGGATAGATTATTGGACCCACGTATATTAAAAACAAATAAAGCAAGTTTAAGTTCCAGCATGTTGATAATTCCAGTTTGTTTTACTTAGTATATTAAGATGTCTTAATAAAGATTTTTCAAACGACACAAATAAATACTTTATATGATGCGTGCATATTGCTTTGCATAAAAACATTATTAAAAATTATTAAAAATATTATTATAAAATGAAATATAATAAATTATTATAAAATGAAATATAATATATTATTATAAAATGAAATATAATATATTATTAAAATTATAAATATCCAAATAATTGTAATTCCTGCATCAAAATTAAATTTAAATGCATTGAGAAAATATACACGTTGAGCCCATACAGAAAATTACTTAAAAAATGCAGAAATAAGCAACATTCCCATGCATGTACACATCCACTCAGATAGATAAAAATTTCAACGAATTTCACTAATCGTTGATTATACGTCACTATAAATATGTGAAAAGTACACACAAAACGCATCTTGAATATATTGAACACATATATAGTTTGTCTTAATTCATTGGTCGTAAATTAAAAAAATACACGATTTATTTCTGAAATTATCTCAGATTTTCTCCAATAAACGATCACGAATCGACCAATAAACATTAACGGAAATCAAACTTCAGTTTTCGTTGTTTATTTCCACGAAGTCGTTATACTGATAACAACTTCATAAATAATTTAAGAGATCATAAAGGCAAACGTTTGATGAAATGATACGATAATAACCAGTAGTGAAAAGAATCTCACAATCCATTTATTTTGGATGCAAATCGAATAAATGCCAATACAAGTCAGGCATGCATTCATATAAATCAGAAAATATTATTTAAAAAATGACAGACATGCATACCCTGCATGAAAGGCAATTGTCAGCATACAGATTAAACATCGCCATGCATCATACTTGATTCTTCAAAACTACATTATTAATTATTTCAAAAAACAAAATTATAAAAACATGCATTACTACGATGAATTTTTTTATCAATTCATACGAATTTTGAGAAAACTTTCGGACAAATAGTTACGGAAATTCAATCGCTAACAATGTCCGAAATGGCACAACTAAATTAGTACATATAGCCGATATAGTCGATATAGCCGGTAAGTCGATATAGCAATGGCCGAAACATGAATTTTCAACAAAATATTATTCATATTATTCAACAAAAATGATTCAAAGCATGCATTGTTGAAATTATGCGACTGTTGAATAGTCGTTAGAATTTTTGAAAAATTTCGGACCCAAAAAAACAAAAATTAAAATAAATCGTTACAAAAATGGCCGAAACTTGAATTTTCAGCAAAATATTATACTCGCAAACAACACATAATTTAAAAATCGAAATACGAATTTTTCAAAAAAAAATTACTAACAATATATAAATTAAAAATTCAACTCATCGTTTCCATGCAAATCATGCATAAAATCACTGATCATGTGTGCCTCGAGTTTCGGGTAATTTACGTACAAATAAAAATTAAAAAATAATACTGATTATTCAAACGAAGATGAATTTGTGCAGTGAAATTTGCCGTATTGTCCGAAGGCATGACGCTAAGTGCCCATTGGTCAAGCCTCCGAAACACTCGCTAAAACCCACTAAAACCCATTAAATTTCGACAAAATCCGGGGTAATAAACCTCGCAAAACCTCCGAAAACACTCCGTCGTCCATCATTTCACAATTCCCGAAAACGTCCCAAAAACCGGGTGTCATTTCCGAGTTTTCGGCTAGAAAAAGCGAGAAAAGTCGAAAAAGCCACCGAGTCTCACTTGCCAAAAGCCCGCAAATTCGCAAAATCCGCTGCCGACGGCGGTAGCAGGCGAGCGGCATGAGTCCGTAGCGAAAACGCCGCACACCAAAATCCCGTAAAATCCATAGTTGGCCTTGCCGCGTGCGGTCACTCTAGGTCGGCGAATGATTCGCGCTCTCCGTGCTAAAGCTCACGCATCCTCCTCACACTTCCTCTAAGAGGCCGAGGCCGAGCCAGCCAACGCAGAACGCGCGCTGCCGTCCGCGGACTCTCCAGGACGGCGTGCGATCGCGGCGGCTCGCGAAGTCCGGAAATCCAATCGCTGCTCTGCCGTCCATGGTGTCGCTGGGGCGGCGTGCGTTCGGCGGTCGGCCGGGGTCCGTCGGTCGGTGTCGCTGGACTCAAAATGGCGAAATTTGGCGTTTGCAAATGCGTCTTATGGCCGTGGTTCCTCACTCGCAAAATGCGTAATTTGTCGAAATTGGCAGTGCTAATTTCTGGCTATTTGTCCGCATGCAAAAAGCAGCTATATCCCGCAATGGCGTTCGGGGATCAAGAGTGGTTATAGAGGCGCTGGCTATCGCCCCGCAAACAATTAACTTAATTCCATAAAATAACATCAATTTGCACGGAGAAATTGACAGCGATCACAATTAAGAAATTGTCGGTTGCGCGACTACATACATGTACGTAGTAGCTCAGGCTGGTAATAACTGCGAAGAAAAAACGGACGCTTAATCACTGTTATTTATCAGGCATCATGGCGGCCATTTTAGGCCGCCATGATGCGTGCGAATTTACTGCAATTTGCGTAAATTACTACGTGTAGCAACGCGAAAAGATCGTATTAACATCAGTCGATTTTCTCGACGTTCAAAAAAATCCGATAGCGAGATCTAGCCAATTTGGAGAGGAAGAAACTAGAGTGTCGGCTAAGCTGCCCTTACAGACAGACACCCTGTACGTGTGTCTGGAAAAGGCCAGTTGCGAAGTGGTTGCAGAAAAACCTATTGCGACACTGACTGCAAACTGGTATTTGTTTCAAAGATAAACAGCTTGTGACTAGTTTGGTATAACACCCTGCACAAGCCATGTATGTACATGGAAAACTGATTGCAAACCGATTGCAAAGTGATTGCGAAACTAATTGAAAACTGGTATTTGTTTCAAAGATAACCAGCTTGTCAATATAGTTTGGTGGATACCTGTACATGGGATACAAATTGCGAAGTGGTTGCAGAAAAAACTGATTGCAAAGTGATAGGGAGACTGATTGCAAACAGGTATTTGTTACAAAGATAGCCAGCTTGTGACTAGTTTGATAGCACCCTGTACAAACCTGTACGTGGAAGACTAGTTGCGAAGTAGTTGCAGGAAAAATGATTGCAAACTAATATTTGTGTCAAAGACAACCAGCTTGTGACTAGTTTGATAGCACCCTGTACAAGCCCTGTACATGGAAGACTAGTTGCGAAGTAGTTGCAGGAAAACTGATTGCAAAGTGATCCCGAGACTGATTGTAAACTTCAATTTGTTTCAGAAATAACCATCTTGCGACTAGCTGGTAGCGCCCTGTACATGGGAGACAAATTGCGAAGTAGTTGCAGCAAAACAGATTGTAAATTGGTATTTGTGTCAAAGATAACCAGCTTGTGACTATTTTGGTAGCACCCTGTACATTGAAATTGCTAGACTGGAATTTGTTTCAAAAATAACCTTCCAGCCTGTAACACCTTATACATGAGAGACTAGTTGCGAAGTGGTTGCAAAGTGATTACGAGAAATTGCCAGCTGGTTGCAATATACATGTACACTGGTACTAAATACCGTAGTTACGATTGCAACTTCATCTCCATCAGTCTGAAACAACCACTAGAGCAATGACGAACATTACTAAAGTATAGTCCCTGCTGCAGCCCCACTTTGCCATAGACACAATGAGAAAGTTGGCTCCTCCTATTAGCTCGTAGGCTGGCAGTGATTGCCATTGGTTAGGGGCAGCTGAATAAATTAGGTTAAAATAGACAAAAGACAAGAAAAATAAACAAAAAACATACACTGTAAAAACTACAGTCTTAAATTAAGTCGTATTATCAGACAACTTCTTGTAGACAATATTCAGTCATATTTTCTGTCAATTAGATGACATTTTATGCGACTTCTTTTCAGTGTCTGATAAAAAGTCACCAAAAGTATCAAAATTCAACTATCACGTGACCCCATACACCAATAGCC
>JAQGAF010003555.1:0-17106 GCA_034687865.1 Kryphioiulus occultus
TTTTCTGCACTACGAGTAAGTATGATATGCAAACTTTCATGAATTTTACTTGAAAACTGGCGTTTCTGTGATAACGTCCTGTAGCCAATATTTCTGATAAAAATGGTGACCAGGAAACTTGGCAATCGCTTAGGGACGACAAATGGCATGTATTTTGCTAGTAGGCCTACGTTCATTTATAGGAAGTAAACAAGTCACTTTTGATATCTTTACCTTCGCTTTAATATTTTGGCCAATTTGCTGTATTAAAAACTAGTATTTGCTCGTGAAATTTTCTACTGAATTGATTCTGACTGACAACTTAGAGTAGGCCTATCAAAAATATCTGGCATTAATATTTTTAATATGTTACCTTGCCACACTCGATATTATTTTTCAAGAGGATATTACTTTAGACAGTTTTTGTTTCGACATGTTCTACTGTAATTTGGTACTGCCAAAACTTCTGGCTCTAAAAACTTTCCCGTCTGGGGTTTTAAGTTGCTGTCCGCCCCTTGTCTCAAGTAGTGTGATCTAAAAACCCAGTCTGCCTTAAAATTCGCATGCAAATCAGATGCAAATGCCAGACCCAGTTTGTGCATGTTATTTTCATGCTAGGCTTCAGCTAACGTATTTTTCTCATTGAAGACTGACTTTGGAAATGAAACAGTTTTGTGCCAAACGAAAGCCACAGAGGAGAATGCCGAACCGACAGAAACACCGCCTCAAGCCGCGGGAGAAGATGGCGGAAATCCAGAAGAACTTCACCAATATGCCATTGCCGTAAAGGAAGCCGGGTCCGAGGACGAGGGAGAGCCGAGAAAGAAATCAAAACCGAGAAAGCGGCGTCCGAAGGCAGTCCCCAGGAAGAGAGAAACCGACGCAAGTGGCCAATCCGAGGATCCTGCACCCATAGAAGAAAATCCAGAAGTTAGCGAAGATGCCAAAGAAGGCGAGGAAGGGAACGAACAGCGGCGCAAGCTGAGGAAGCGCCTGGCCGCCGTCTCATATCGTGAAGACAGCATTACTGTGATAAAGCCTTTGGGGAGAGAGCGGGTCGAGTGCCCGCACTGTGATAAAGAATTCGAGAAGCGATACCTGAAGCTGCACCTGTTGAAGCACTCCGGCGATCGGCCTCACGTTTGTGATATTTGTAAGAAATCGTTTATTTCGAGGTACAACGTCAAGCTGCATAAGGAGCGGTGCCACGGCACCAAGAAGATGTTTGACTGTGATATTTGTAGGCGCACCTTCTCGTCCAAGCACGCGGCCACGGAGCACCGCCGCACGCACACCGGCGAGAAGCCCTACCGCTGCAAGACGTGCGCCCGAGAGTTCAGCCACATGTCCGCATGGACCTCCCACGAGCGCACCCACAACCCCAACCTGAGCCGGGTTTTCCAGTGCGAGCAGTGCAGCAAGATGTTCAAGCACAAGCGCAGCCTGCAGAAGCACACTGAGAGCGTGCATCAGGGCATCCGCAAGGCGC
This sequence comes from Kryphioiulus occultus, assembly GCA_034687865.1. Classification (NCBI taxonomy): domain Eukaryota; kingdom Metazoa; phylum Arthropoda; class Diplopoda; order Julida; family Julidae; genus Kryphioiulus; species Kryphioiulus occultus. Next base: position 1,469 of record JAQGAF010003555.1, read on the forward strand.
ACGCCTACCTGTGCGCCACATGCGGCCAGAGCTACGACTCGCACTCCAAGCTCAAGGTACACCAGTACCGGCACACCGGCGAGCGGCCCTTCGCCTGCCCCGATTGCTCCAAGACCTTCATGACCAAGGACGTGCTGCGCAACCACATGCTCATCCACCAGGACGTCAAGCCCTTCCAGTGCGAAAGCTGCGGCATGCGATTCAGGCAGGCGATCACCTTCAAGCGACATCGCTCTGTGAGTATGCTACGACTGAGTCTCGTGAGGGTTTTTGCTGTAGGCTATCAATGCGTACGTTTTAATGCAGACGTTAAATTAACTTAAGTAAAACATACTTAAACTGAAGTAACGCGATGTGGATTTACATGGCCACTCGTAAAGTCCCTCATCAGGCCAAGTTTGTTAAAACTAGAAACCGCATATTTCCTAATACTATTGTGCCCATGCGTATGCGAGGCTACATGAATGGGGAGCTTCTCTTCACCTGGATTTGTTTACCACAAAGCCTGCTTAAGGTGTTTACATGGTGTTTGCTACTTGCATACAACAACCCCCATGCAGATTCTCAAATCAAGTCTGCTTTAATTCAAGTCAAGATTGCTGAAACTAGTTTACATGCGTGACTTGCGTAGGTTTGAGTGACTTAGTGCAACGAGATGTGGATTTACAAGGCATAAAGTTTCTCATCGGGCCAAGTTGGGTGTACGTTCTATTTGAGTTTACTAAAACCAGATGCAACATAATTCCCCATACTATTGTGCTCATGGCATGCGATTGTGAGGCTACGTGAATGGTGATCCAGCTTTGCTCCATCTGCTTTTGTTTACCACAAAAGCCTGTTTAAAGCAAACACCTAGCTGTTAAGGTGCTTACGTGGTACTTGCGAGTGTCTTGGTTAAAACAACCCCCAAGTTAGTCTGCTTTAACTCAAATCAAGATAGGCGAAACTCGTTTGCATGCATGTCTTAGTTAGGTTAAAGTGATTTAAAGCCTGTAAATAAACGTAGTGCATTTTGTAGTAATTGAGGTTTTCTGTTTGATTTCGCCACAGAAGCTTGTGAAGATAAGGGGGTGACAATCCAAAAAGATAATTGTAATTGAAATTGACTAATTGGTATGCGTATCCGCAAATGTCAGACTACCAAAATCAGTTTTGGTAGTCATACGCACATGTGCATTTGAGTAAATTTTAAAGAAAAAATTATCTTTTCTGTACGATATCAATTTTTTATTGTCCAAACTACCCAATTTCAATTTTTTTTTCTTCCAATTCCTCTCAAGGACATGATGTTGATCTGGTTTTGATTCATTATTGAGAAACTGAAGCTGAAATTTTCTGAAAAGTAAAATTGTTTAGGAATTATCGTGTTGATTTTCTCTTTTAAACTTTATGGAAAGTTTACTTCATTTCTCTACCCACTTTAAAAATTCTTGGAAGGACTTCATGTTTCAAACCCTACCTTTGATTTTCTTGTAGGTCCACACCGGCATCAAGCCATTCAAGTGCAAGATTTGTTTGAAGCAGTTCATCCATAGAGTCTACATGATGAAGCATGAATGCTATAAAAGCAGACGGGGAAGGGAAAAGAAGAAAGCTGCTCCCGTGGCTGGTGTTGCCATAGCCATTGCCACAGCAACCACAACCAAGGGAGTGGAAGAGGAGACGAAACCTACCGTAAACAACTGAAACTTTCTTTTGTTTCCGTTTTTTTGTTTTTTGTACACAATCGTGCATCATTTAAAATCCCTATAATCGAGGCCAATCAGGTTCAAGACCTTGGCCCAATATTAATAGCCAATAACCAGTAGAAACCTACAACAACAATATCAGCTAATAGGCACTGCAGGTCTTTTTGTATCGAGAAATCTGTATTCCTCGCAAGTCTCAAGACTTTGTCCACTATATCGGTCAATCCAACATTGTTTCATCGGTGGAGGATAAGTGTTATCACCAACAGCACTGACCAGCTGACAGTCTTGGCCTGACTGGATCTGCTTCGCTTTTCCAATAAAAGCTGCTTGCACTAGGTCGCCATTTAGGATATATCACTCACACCAGGTTGTATCGGACACTTTTTATTTAGCCATAAGTTCACCCACTGTAACAGCAGTTAACAGCGATTAGTCTTTTTGTGATATTTTTGGAATTGCGTCTCGATCAGAGGTCAAATCGCACCAAATTTTTTAGTATTTTTATTGTGATATTTACGCTTATACTGAAGAGAAATTAACTACTAAAATGTTCCTCGAAGGGCAAATTTGCTTCGATATTAGTCGGTTTTTAATCAGTTTTCATAGTATATAGATGCTCTCGGTGCATGTGACTCGCTACTTTGCTGCGAGGTTAAAATATATTTGTTGCGTGAGCGGAGTCGACGCTGCTTTTTTCCTCCTTTTTAAAAAAAGTTACTGAAAGTTTTTGTTTTTAACCCGATGGAGGGATTCCGCCTTTGTTACTCATTTTTATTGGCAGAAAATATAACCTGTTAAATGTTGAAAATAAAAACGCTTTTTAAAATTTATCCGAGTGAGAAATTATGTGAGTTATGCATGAGTGGTGGTGAAAACTGACTTTATTTCAAATTCTCCGATTTCACCCTATTGATTTTATTATTCCCTGATTTTCCCCATAAACAATTTAATTCCCTGACGTTTTTATGTTTTCCAGGTAGTGTGATCACTCAGTTGATGGTTTTTAAAGACTGGCATGCTTGTGCACAACTAAAGATAAGAAGGATATTGTAATTATTTTTTATTTCATGATATTTAAATTTATTTCTATACGAGCTAAACATGAGTGGTGGAAGGAATTTCCATGGAAACTGATTATTTCAAGTTTGCTAATTTCTCCCCATAGCTATTTAATTATTCCCTGATTTTCCCTGTGTGTTTTCATTAATCTGTAGCTTTTCAGTCGCCCAACATTGTGGCAACATTTCAGAAAAATTTGAGTTTTTCGAACTCTGCACTCCAAACAATAACAGCAGAGAATTTTTGCAGATTGATGTATTTCGCATACAAATTTGCATTCAAAGGTACCATAACCTTTCAATTTTTACTTGCACTTGCAGTCTTGATGCTGATCATTATTAATCGCTAGCTGTAGTCACCACACATCGGTTTTTTTTTTTGGTGAAATTTAACTTTTATCAAAAGTGGCACACCATGATTACAGGAAGGTTTTGGGAGGTCAAACTACAAAATTTGCATACAAATGTAATTTATGGGTGCCCTTGGCCTCTCGTGATTTATGGTCGGCCCCATTTGCGCTGCAGCGCTTCTGCCAAGGTGGTAATATCGTTCTACAGAAAAGAATGTCAGTGAACGAATTTTTTCCGTAAATTTTGCTGTTATGGTTCGTTGTTTTTCGTTTATTTACTAATTTAGTTTCGCGAAACGAGCGAAAAGTCGAATTCGTCGACGCCAGCAAGATGCCGGAGTGTCTAGAGAACCTCCAACTCTTATTTTCGATCGAAACACTCCGATATTGAATGAAATTTCTCGCTAGAAATAACAGCTGCAGAGTTCTGGCTTACGTTCTAAAGCCTTAGCAGCAAAAAAAATGGAAGAAAAGTCTACCAATTTGGCTGCCTTCAAGGGAAAAGCGGGTAAGATAACGACCAGAGCAAAAGCGAGAGTGAAGCGGCTCTCTACGATAATTAGCTCCCTGCACGATCTGACGTCCAAGGCCAGTGATTTCAATCAGACTGATTCTCCTTCTGATGGCAACGAATCTGAGCCTCAGTGCGAAGGCAATGTCCTGGAGCCAGGTATCGAACTAACCATCCAGATAAAGGAAGAGCCAGTGTCTGATTACAGTTCCGAAGGACCCTCTTCCGGTCTGTTCGGCAGGCCATTGAGGGGAGAGCAGAAAAGAAAACGAGGGAGACCCAAAAAGGACGCCATGGTGACCACCCCTCCTCTTGACTCTGGTCAAAAGTCCAAAAGGCCGGTGCGCTACAAGGACCACCCGTGCGAGATCTGTGGCAAGCTGTTTGACTCGTACTACCTGAAGATACACATGCGGCGGCACACCGGCGAGAAGCCGTTTAGGTGCAGCCAGTGCGGCCGGACCTACTGCAAGAAATCTCAGCTGAAAACGCACTTTCAGCGGCACCACGGCGACATCAGCGACTCTCAGTGCAACTCGTGCGGTAGCGAGCTGGTCAGCGCTGCGTCGGACGAGATGCCCAGGGCCAACAAGAGGAGGCTGGAGTGCAAGGTGTGCGCCAAGGAGTTCCGACAGACGGCGCACCTTGCGCAGCACGAGAAGACGCACGTCGAGGGCAAGCGTTTCAAGTGCGACCTGTGCGGCGCCGAGTTCAAAGTTAAATCCAGCCTTGAGAAGCACAAGGAGACGATCCACGATGGCATCAAGAGGGTCTTCCCGTGCCATCTGTGCGACAAGTCGTTCACCCGCAAGGCCAAGCTGAACGACCACGTGAACTTCCACCTGGGGCAGTCGCGGCACCTGTGCGAGTACTGCGGCAAGCCCTTCTTGTCGCGCAAGACTCTCAGGACCCACCTGCTGATCCACGAGGACAAAAAGCCCTACCTGTGCCAGGTGTGCGGTCGCTCCTTCCGCCAGTCCAACGTGCTCAAGCTGCACATGACCACCCACACGGGGATCAAGCCCTACAAGTGTCAGCTGTGCTTCAAGCAGTTCATCCATCGGGTGTACATGGTGCGCCATCAGTGCCCCAACAAGCCCGTCGACCAGCCCCAGCAGCTCTGCTCGCAGCCTGCCGAAGGCATGCCCAACAAAAGCGAGGCACCTTAATGTTCGACACAGTTTCTACGTCGTGCTTTAGTCTGAAAAGTGTCGTGAAGTTCTGTCGTTATTTACAATTTTTTTAATTGCTATATAGCTGTTATATTTACCTATGCCAAACAGGGAAGCAAGTTTTAATGTCGAAGGAAGATTATTTGAATATTGCCATAAGTTTAGGGAATGGCTGCTGTTTATGACCATCATGGCCATGGTGGTTGCTTGGTTTATCACCATGGTATTAGTCAGGCTCACGTGACATCAAACTTTCCTTCCCTGTACTGGTGAAATCGGTGTCTCGCATTTCACACTGTTTTAAGACCCGCACACCATGACAATTGTCAACGATGCAGCCTCATGGTGGCTGCGGCTTAGTGTAGCCTACCTGCAACTGGAAAAACTGCTTAACTTTTTTATGCATAATAAAATAGCCTATTTATTGTTCAACACGACACAGATTGATGCAGAAGCCAGTTGAATCCATGGTTCTTGTGGAATCTTTCAGTCTGACATAACTCGCTGAAATATGTGCTAGTTCCTTCATCATCAGGTTTCCAGGTTGCACTTCAGCTCCTCCGCACATTGCATTTCTGGATCAGATTTTTTTTTGTTAACCTCACCCACATCCATCGGCCTTTCGACGCTTCTGTTCTTCCTCTCTAAAAACCTTTTTCTTCTCTCTCGGTTCTTAGAGTTGGCTGAGGTGCCCTGCTTTTGTCTATTTTTCTTGGAACGCAACTTCTGACCCTCGATGCACTGCAAAGACAAGTGAGCATTTGAGAGGACGATTTATAGTTAGAGCGAGTACCAGCTTTTGAAAGCTTGGCAAATTGGCATTCAAGATTTCTCACCTTTGCTGATTTTGGAGCTTTTTCACCCGTCGACTGTTTGTTTTCACTGACCTTCGCAGGTTCGGATGATTCGGAATTACTATTCTTTCTCTTCGGTTTTCTTTTCAAACTCTTTTTACTTTTTGCTTTGTCCTCCATTTCTGAAATGCTCTGCAAAGTTATTCAAATGTCAGTATATCCCAACGACCGATCACTAATTTTTAGACTGTGTTCACTTGATTGTTGCACTCCTCATCACAATATTATCGAACTGCCTGAGGGAACTCTCAGCGAATTGTGGAGTAACTCTCAGACAGCACTTTTGCCCTGCAAGTTTTAGCTCTAGAGAGATTGTACTCCACTGAGCTAAGGGTTTGATGCAACTGGTTTTGAGGTACTATCGACAGTATCTTTTACTCTCAGCTATCAAATGGACACCAACCCTGATGTTATGAAATGCTGGATTACTCAAAAATTTCTCCAAGATCATACATACCCTTTTTACGCTGGAGGCTGTGCAGTACAACAATACCTATTTTAGAGGGAAAAAAAAGTGGTTTTTTGTGTTGATGGGAAAAATTTCACACTTTTCATCAATTGCATGAGCATGATCAAAGCTTATCTATTGTTATAGCAGACGCATTGTTTATCACGGTTTCCATGGCAACCTACATGAAATGACGCTTTAGGAAATATCCTTTCAATGTAGCGATTTTGCGCTCTCTAACGTTCAGGAATTATCAAGCTTCATGTTTTCCGGTCCCATTCCATTCTCCTCGCATCGAGAGCTCTGCAATATTTCAGAAGAGCGCTTTCGAACGAAATCGTTTACTTTGTTTGGTGTTCTACTTTTGATACGAATGCCGTTTGGCAGGTAATATATTTTTATATTTATGGGACTTAGTCGCAATATTACTCCCGCAGAGGAGGCAAAATTCTTTCTGTATAATTTCAGCATGAGTCCTTTAACCGTAGGGCCATATTTAGAAAGTTTAGGAATTTGGGAAAGATATTACCGTAGGGTTAAATGGGTATCCTATGGATGATAACGTATTGTTTACTGTAACCAGTGCTAATTAGTTGTCAAATTTAGCATTTTGGATCCTGTGAATTCTTAGGCTGTGAACAGTTACGTCGTTGAGCGACCCAAATGAAGGTGGTACTCCAAGATCCCGTTTGCAATGGCACAATTCCAACACTTTTTTTCTTTTTTTATTTCAGTTTCCAACGCATTGGCTGCTCCTGCTGTCAGCTTGGCGCCATGGAAAATGTTTGATCTTGGTAAAGACTTCAAAACCCGAAAAAAAAAACAGCATCGAAACTCAGCAAGCTTGCAGAGGAGTGCCTCGGGGGCTAATATGGACTTTAGCGTGAGCTACACAGCTGCTATCCTGACTTGCGAAACTAGTTGCCTGACTGGTAACCCAAAAAATGCGGATTAAACAAAGGTTCCAGCAGCCTATAATGCCTTTATCATCATGTAAGCTCGACCATGGCACTCCCAGTATGGCCATGCAGGACAGTGACAGCGTGGTGCAGCAGTCAGAGGTTACGGTCTCAGAGCCTGGTCAGCCTGTAGAGCCCACGGAGCCTGCTGAGCCAGTGTCCAGTGCCGAAGAGGACTCCAGCAAAACCAGGGCTCATAAAGCGTCGAAAACGAAACGAAAATTGTGCAACCCCAGGAAGGTGGTGATGCCCAGCGACAAGGAGACACCGCGGGAGTTCGCGCCCAAGCAGCGGAAGAGCAAGCGGATAAGGACCTCGGCACGGGCCGCTGAAACCAACACGGTGAAGAAGTCGGCGAATTCGAGTGCAGTGCAGCATGATTTTGGCAGGATGACGAGGCCGTCCACCAAGGCAAAAGCGGTGAAAAAGAAGCTTGCTGCCGTCAAGAAATCCATCATAGGGAAGGGGAAAACGGAGAAGAGAAAAGCGCGGCAGCCCGGCGAGCAGAACCACGAAAAGGACCAAGAATCTGCCGAGAATACGATTGGAGTTAAAGAAGAAGCCGACGGGGAATGCTGTTCGCCGACTGAAAGCCAGTCTTCCGATGAGGTAGGCCAGAAGGACTCGAAGCGGCCCCTCAAGAAGCGGAAAATCATCCACAAGAAGCGGCCATGCGAGGTGTGCGGCCGCTGCTACAACACGTTTTACCTTAAGGTGCACATGCGCAAGCACACAGGCGAGAAGCCGTTTGCCTGCAAGGAATGCCCGTGCAGCTTCTCCACTGACTCGCTGCTCCGCACGCACGTGCAGCGCTACCACGGCAACACGGACGAACTGCACTGCGACGTGTGCAAAAAGGTGTTCGCCTCCAAGGGCAGCCTGAAGATCCACCGGCAGATCCACTCGGACGAAAAGCCCTACAAGTGCCACCTGTGCGACAAGGAGTTCAAGCAGCCGGGCGTGCTCAACGAGCACCTCAAGACGCACAACAACGACTTCCCTTTTATCTGTGAGGTGTGCGGCAAGCGCTTCAAGAGCAAGCGCAGCGTCTTCCGGCACAAAGAGTCCACGCACGACGGCGTCAAGAACCTCTACCTGTGCACGTCCTGCGGCAAGATCTTCCATGACAAGTCCTCGCTGTGGCGCCACCAGAAGCGGCACGAGCAGGGCTACACCAAACACATCTGCGAGGTTTGCGGCAAACAGTTCCACGAGCGCAAGGTGCTCAGTACGCACATGCTCATCCACGAGAACAAGAAGCCGTACCAGTGCGAGGTGTGCAGCAAGCAGTTCCGACACTACAGCGTGCTCAAGCGACACATGTGCTGCCACACCGGCATCAAACCCTTCAAGTGTGAGGCGTGCTCGCGGCAGTTCATACACCGAGTGTACATGCTGCGGCACAAGTGCTTGCAGAAAGACAACGTGAAAACCGGCGGCGCGGACGCAGATCCACTACCAGAGCAGCCGCAACCGCTTCCTCTCCCTGACGATGTCCCGGTGTTTGTGGAACAAGACCCCGAAGATTCGACTATGCAGTTCGAGATGAAACCGAAAGAAGTGGTGGTTTTGGTCCCCGGTCTCCTCGCACCTAACGCAGGGTCACTGTCACCCCTCCCCGTCACTTCGGGACAGGACCCCGTTCTGGTGCCCCTACCTCAACATTCCGAAGCTGATCAGGCAGAGCTTCAGATGTTCCTTCCACTCCAGACGCAAGAGCTGCATGCCGAAACAGTCGTCATCTACGAAAGCGCCGACGGTGGCGTGGATATCTGGACAAGCTGAATCTGGACCCAGAGCTCTGAGATATCGAGAGTTGTAATCGGAGGAGCGCTAGTTTTTTTTTTACTTTTACACCTTGTCCGAAGATAACTCATAAGAAATATAGTTCGCACTCATATACGTGAAACAGGATTTTTTCCTCCAAAGTATAGTTTTCTGTCTAAGTGAACAGGCCTGCTTAAAAGCAAGGTAAAAAGTTAAGGTGATTAGTTATTTTAAAGCCATATTAACTGCTTTTAAGCCACTGATACGAATCTGTGAAAAAATAATGTGTTGGTGAAAAACTGACTCACATAAATTGTTATTTATATATTTGGAGCTAGCTAGTTTAGAAAGTTTGACCATTGTTTTACCATAATGTCTTGGTTTTTTCCAGTCACTATTTTTTGCATTTCTTTTAATATTTACATTATACAAAAATGAAGAAAAAATCCCCAGAATTTGCTTAATAAATCAAGGTTACCCCAGTAATGGAAAAGCTGGACAACCTGAGATAACAGGGAACTTGGAAAAGCCTGTAGAAATCGGGGAAAAGTCAGGGAAAATGAAATTACGTTGAAAAAGTTAGGGAAATTCAACAAATTAATGATGTATTTCACATAACTAGTTAGGCTAATGTTTAACACAAAAAATCAAAACGTAACACACAATTCAATGCAAGAAAATAATAGGCCCTAAATTTCCTAACGAAATTTTTGTTTTAGCTCCTGTTTATACATGTAGATGTATATAACTGGCATATGCCAAAGAAAAGTGGGCCGATTAGACTTTGCATTTTGAGTGGTCAGGGAAATTTGTTTTAAAATCCTGGAAAAGTTAAAGAAATTGAAAATTTCATCTCTGGGGACCTCTGTAATTTGCAAAAGAAAGTTAAGTGAATATGCAGCAAAATTTTCCTTGTTGTTTCCCGTGTTTCAAGAATTAATAATTGAGAATTATGGTGTTTTACATGCCTATCTGAAACGTAAGTTCAGTGAAATGAAACCTCACTTCCTATGAATTTGTATTGATTGGAGAATCAGTGACACCAGCAAATTAAAGTAACGTTGTGTAAAAGGTATTTAGGTTATGTGAAATATAGCGATAGTCCTGTGGTTGCAAAATCAGCCAGCCAAAGAATTAGTTAGGTCCTATTCCCTGTAATTCACAGCATCTGCGGTGACACCCACTGTGCATCTGTGAAAGTATGCATTTCATTTTTGTTTGATACTGCCAGATCTTTATTTTGAACCTTCCTTTGATTTGCCCATAATTTTGCAGTAATCCTCAGTTGCACGCTTGTAAATATGATCTCATGTCAATCCCGGTATTTATGACGTTATTGAGTTGGTATTTGATGAACACAGGTGCACCCGGTAGACTTTTAATTTAATACATGTTATGATTGTTTTCAGATTACTGGGTTGTGTATTATGTCGGCATACTGCTGCATGGTAGTTTTTCTTCAGTGGTGATAATTGTCAGGCTCGCATAATTTGTCTGTTCATTAAAGAAGTTGATCGTGAGGTGAATATCAGCGTTCAATGTGCATATTTTTTCCTTAATGATCCAGCGATATATAATCACCCTTATAATTAACACCTTTTAAGCTGACCTCACGATCCTTATGACAGTAATACTGATGGTGTATTGAGCACCGTACTGATGGATTGATGCTCCTTTCGGATTTCTTACCATTATCCTAATTTTTTGATAACTTACAGCTGTATCTGGACCCTACATGGGCAGTGTTACTGTCAATACTTCGAGACTGACTGTAAGTTATCCAAAAATTTGGATAACCCGTTTTTAATCAGATTGGAGCATCACTCCATCAGTACTGCATCCATTACACGATCAGTATTAAAGGGGCCCTAAATGGAGTGATACTGTCAGTTTCAACAAGTACGGACATTAATACTGATCGTGTTATGTACGCAGTACTGATCTTATTACTGACGATTATCCGAATTTCTGATAACTTAATTGCTGTCAGCATCGGAATAATTACAGTAGCACTGATCGTGTACTGTATTATTCACTGTGTAGGATCACCACTGCCTTAAAACTACGTGTATTTCATCCACTTTTCAACGTTTTTCGGCCAAGTTTTTACATTTCCCTCATTTATTTTGTAAGAATAAGTATGGTAAACATGGATAAGTTACATCAACATTTGTCACTCGATATCAGAAGTTTCAAAACTACATGGGTTTTATCCACTGTCCATTAAGGGCTATAAGGTCTTTACATTGCCCCATTTATTTCCTAAAAATAGACAATAATTTAATAATCAAATTCTCGAAATCGTCGAATCCAGCAATGCATTTTTCGATTTTGCCGCCGCCATGTTGCTTCGTAAGTTCGGCTAGGGGATTCCGTTCGAATCTAGGGACTAATCGTTCTCCAGTGCATTTCGAACGCGATGACGCGTTCCATGCTCGGTCACACGTTTTTGTTCCGAAGAACAAAAGCGCCGCCTATGTTATGTTTACTTCTTCGATGATAGCTTTATTTCCAGATATTTCAAGGTAAAATTAACGTTTCTTACGCTTCTGGGTGATTTATCTGGAGTTTTTTTCTTGGTTGGTGGCCTGGGGTGTTTGACCATCGATTGCGGGCCGTTTCCGCGCCAGTAACTCTAGTCGAAAAATGCCGGGTCACATTCGTTGAAACGTCGATTTTTTCGTTCAATTCACCTTTTTACGTATTTCGTTGCCATTTCGTGAATCGTTGGGAAAATAGCCAGAATTCGTTTTCCGAATCAACGGTACTCTTTCCTCCTCAGTTCCTTGCGAGTTTGAGTGTCAGCAATTAACTCCCGCTTCGATAATTCGCGAAATGCTGACCCGCATCGAACTGGCGCACACTTGAGATCCACCCTGTAGGCCTTTTCTAGGTAAGCCTACTTGGGGTGCCATAAAAGTTGTGCAGTTTTCTATCCGAAAATTCAGCACCCTTGCATTTTCGCTCTTGAATCGAATCTTTCGATGCTAAGGGCGAAAGCGAGATATTGGATTACTGTTGGAAGTCTGTAATGTCTCGAAAAACTGCCAGATGTTGAATTAGGCCTAAAACTGGCTAAAATATGGTATTTTCCCTTCTAGTGAACCTCGAATCCTGCTTCCGATTTGGTCACGATTTCATTTCCATCCATTGAAAAAATGGATTTATCGGTGAACGGAGAAGGTAATTCATGCGTTACATCCGAGGGAGAAGCAGACAACGCCAGCAATGATGCCTTTGAGGAAAACAGCAGCGATGATGCAGATGCCAAGCCTGACATATCGCCTGACATAGTCGAAGAAGACGATTTGAGACCCGATATTTCATCAGATATTGTTGACGATGATCGTGGCGCAACTCGTAGTGGCAAGGCTGCAGCAGCCCAGGGTGGAGGCTCGAAGCGTCGCCGAAGACAGCGTAAAAACTTTCCGGTGCCGTCGTCTTCGCGAGTGTTGCGATCCCAGAGTCCGGTCCACGAATCTGCTGCTTCGCCGGAAGAGCGACTGCCAGACTACAAGAAAGAGAAGCGATCTGTGGCGCAGCGCGGCGCCAGCAACGACGAAAACGAGCAGGAACAGCAGCAGGTGTCCAAATCGAAGCGAAAGTCCTCAAAGCCCCGGAAGCTCAAAATCGTCATCTCCAAGAAGAACCCGTCGGAGAGTTTCGACGGCGCTGCCGACGAGGATCAGGCGCAGGGTTCCATCAAGGTCGAGCGAGACGACGACGTGGCCGAAGACGAGCTTATGGAGGTCTTCTCCAGCGCCAGCGACCAGGAGTTCGATATCGTGATGGACAACTCGTCCGACGAAGATTACGTTGAGAGCACCAAGTCCAAGATGGTCAAGACGCGTCCCAAGAAGGGCAAGCGCGCTGCCGCAGTGGCGGAGCCGCCCGCCTCGAAGAAGGCGCGCAAGAAGAAGAAGCGGGACAGCGAGGTTTCCGAGTGTAACGTGTGCTTGCGAACCTTCCGCAACTTCTACATGCCCACCCACATGCGGACTCACACGGGCGAGAAGCCGTACGCGTGCAACTTCTGCACCAAGCAGTTCTCCACCGAGTGCTACCTGAAGATGCACAAGCAGAGCTGCCACGAGGACCCGCAAGCGTTCCAGTGCAACATCTGCCAGCGCAACCTGGCGTCCAAGGGCAGCCTGCGCGAGCACAAGCGCACGCACTCGGACGAGCGTCCCTTCCAGTGCCACATCTGCCAGAAGGTGTTCCGGCAGCCGGCGCTGCTCATCAACCACGTGAAGACGCACTCCGATCTGACGCCGTATCAGTGTGAGCTGTGCGGCAACCGCTACAAGTATAAGCGCAGCATGGAGATGCACAAGGAGCGCATCCACGACGGCATCCGCAAGTCCTTCCCCTGCACCATCTGCACCAAGGTGTTCACCCGCAAGACCAAGCTGAAGGACCACACCAACTGGCACCTGGGCAAGTCGCCACACCTGTGCGAACACTGCGGCAAGCGCTTCCTCTCCCGCAAGACGCTGCGGACGCACTTGCTCATCCACGAGGACAAAAAGCCCTACCCGTGCGACATGTGCGGCAAGGCCTTCCGGCAGGCGCACGTGCTCAAGCGACACGTTACTACGCATACCGGCATCAAACCCTTCAAGTGCGACCTGTGCTCCAAGCAATTCATCCACCGCGTCTATCTGGTCAGGCACGACTGCCCCAAGAAGTCCAAGATCATGCTACCGCTGCCCGAGAAGCTGGAGATGGCGGAGGAAGTGGTGTTGCCCTTGGAGGTGGCGCCGATGGAGGAGGAAACGATCGCCCTGGACATGAGCCCCATCACCATACACGTACCCATGTCCATCCAGGAGTCCATCTGATGTTTGTGCGACTTTGGCGAAGGTAGAGACAGCGATAAGCAAGACTGGAGCGGCCTTTGCCACTCGTTTTAAAACGGCAGCTCCCGCGAGGGATGCTAGTGACGGACGCAGAGCCGCGAAGACGGTTTTATAAACTTGTACATAAGTTGGAGGCTGCGTCACAGCTTTGTAGCCACGTAGTATCGGCACGCGGATCAGTTATCGTTCATTTACACAGTTTGCACTGTGGTAGCCCGTGTGTTCACGTTGCTAGTGTCGTGGACAGTCGAAAATTAATTCTTCATTGGTGCCCCAGGAGGGCAGGTGGGAAATTTGCCCAGAAAACCATAAGTGATTTAAAGTTGGATAAAACCGATGCAGTAGAACCTGTCTAAACTAATATCTGGGGGACCGTTGCTGAATATTGGGTTAGAGAGGTTGTAAGTTTGAACAGGTGTCCCAACGAATTCGGCACCCAGGAAACTTATACAATTGCTTAGGGTTGCCAAATTTTGCTAGTGCGTGCGTATTCCGCACTGTAGTATTTGCTTACGAAAGTTGCTGGACCAACAGAAGCCAATGCAAAAATTATTGAATATGAAGTTCTGGAGGTTTATTAGATATTTCACAGACCCCAACGTCAAGACCAGTACCTGATATTAGTTTGGAGAGGATGTCACTTGAGGAGTTATAGTTGCAAAAGCTGGAGTGTGAAAAAAATGGCTGGGCTAAGATCGCAGATAACATAAAAAACTAAACTTTATTTCGATTTAATTCTTTTTGTGCATTAAGCCCACACTTATGTAGATTTTGTGTGCTTGACGTGTTCTTCGGAACGTGAGCTGCACTAATAGCTGATACGTTGCGTGTAATTGATTAGCATAATACGTTAATCCACACTCGAGTCTGACTTGAACGACAAAAGCTGAACAGCGAGAACCTACCGATCAAGTCGCAAGTGTGGATTAATGTATAATGCTTGTAAATGATGACTGACGTATCAGCTAGAACCACAGGTCACCTTCTGAAAAAAATGTGGTCTTGGCTCATGTTTCGCAAACAAAATCTGCTAAGTGTAGGAAACTGAAATAGTTTAGTTCATAAGTAATACTAGCTTTTGGAACTACACTTACTTTAGATAATGTTTGTTTAGCCAGGTTCTACTGTGTCACACGCTTTTTCAATAATTTCATTTGTCACTGTTTTTTTCTCTCTTGAAAATAGAAAGGAAACTGTAAATATTTGTCAAACCATAGATGCCAAGAAGTGCAGAGTTTTGCAGACTCGCCTATACAGAATAACAATTGCGGACTGATGAACCTGCATCTCTTGAATCTTTGCGAAGGATTTATTTTCCCTGGTCCGAAGCACACTTACTTAGCCTCGATGTTTACATAGACGACACTGCTATTGTATTATTACTTAAATTTTCAAGCTTCGTGGATCCGCACCTTAAATATCAGTTTTCAACTTTCTTTTTGTACATGGATCTTATATGAAGTGTTAGCTGGTTTTACTGGATTAATTAACCGCTCATAGCGAACAGATGTCGGTATCGTAGACCTACTGCACCCTCTATAACTCTATCGGTTACTTCGTAGTTACGTTCGACGTGTCATCTCGATACACCACGGTTTAATGCATCCGATGTTACATCTACAATTAATTTGTCATTATTTAAAATAAATAATTTAATAGACCATTATTCGTCAGGATGGACATTTCCGGCCGATACTTGTCTAAGATAACTATTGCGGAATAAATTAGGTTCACACTGGCTAAAACTAAGAAAAAGGTAGTTTACTAAGAAGCTTTTATTTTAATAAGAAATCGAAGTTGTGTGGATTACCAATGTGAAAATTGAATTTTCTTATTAGGTTAGCTTGGACCAGCCATCACCACTTTTCCTTCACTGTCCCCCATTACGCGTTGCTTCAGGGTTCACCATCTCCCAAGCAGCCGAGCTAGATTAGATTAGATTAGATTAGATTAGATTGGTATCCTCCTT
>JAQGAF010003556.1:0-17105 GCA_034687865.1 Kryphioiulus occultus
TGTTGACATTGGCGACCACACATTCATTGGCAAAAAATGTTTCTCTCGGTGTCCCCTATCACCCATATCAATTTGTATATGAGTTCAAAAACACCCTGTATATAAGAGACTAAAGATATAGGATAAAAATTACTCAACTAAACTTATGCAAAGGCGCATGACTAACAGAACAAATATTTGACTAGTCTACATGTTTAATGTAGCTTTTGATGTTGTGAAAATAAACATTCAAGCATTTGTAGCTGAATATCAATTCTTAAATTCACTACAAAACATCTAATTTAATAGAAAAACAAGTTTTCAAAGGAAAGATCTTACAAATCTTCGATGTACAGTTGGAAAATAATTTCGTGTTTTCAAACATCTAATCGATATATGCTTCGAAAAGATGTTTACAGATTGAAATTGTATTCTCTTTCGTATAGGCTGCTGCATGGCGAATTAATTTGCAAAGAGAGCAATCCAATTGAACGTTGTGTTATTGGCCTTGCTGAAATTTCAGTTCACGATATAAGTATTTACAATGGCCATAATCGTGGAAGTTTCATATTGTTCGTAGAAAATTGAATAATACCGAGCTAAATTTTAGTGACATTTCGCGAATCTCTGGGGGCAGGGAGTTAACGGAATTAATGAAAATCGCTTTTCCTGGGGACTGAAATTGCTGTTTCCATGGAAGATTAAGAGCTGATAAGCACACACCAAATGAAATTTAGCGAAGCAAATATTATGCAGATTAATTCACTTAAGTGGTTAGCCTTCAGTCATAAATTGTTAAATAGAAAACGAAAACAATAAAATTGGAAATTAGTTTACGTGGTTTACTCCACCAAACGTGGATTTCAAACGTTTGCCGCATTTCCAACTAATCTAACAGACAATGGGATGGAATTATTTGTGGGATGCTCTCCTCAGCACAATCCCAATTTTCATCCGTTTTCGAGTTTAGGGACAATGAAGGCCTCAGAGCTGATTACTGAAAAGATTTAATGAAGCTTAGAGGGGACGGACCTAGGGACCTGGGAGAGGCTTCATTATGCCAATGGAACCAGTGTTTCTTATTCGTTTGCAACCAATAGCTCTAGCACGATCCCTAGCACGTTCTCCACCTTGTCAACAATTAGCAAACACCAGTTGTGAAGCTTACAGGGGGATTGGAAACTGCGTGCAGTAATTGGGTGGGTTTCCCTAAAAGTCAACACATTTGCCTGTGTCAGATGGGAATTGCTTACTTCGGTCCATTTGCCAATGATACGCAGAATCCACAAATGAAATTAACAGCGTGCCATTTGCATAACTACAGGTGTTCTTCCAGCAATTTCAAAATGACACGTCCTGTTTAGGCTGAATATCTTTATACGGAGTTTAACAAACTATGGCGGGATTCTCCGATGCAATTAAGGCGTGAAAATGAAATTAAATTAATTGTCAGACCTGTGAAATTGTTTTTGGAGAGTGGAAAAGAAGGTCTTAAATAGAATGGCATTCTCCACAGACACTGAGAACAAAGATGGGGGAACAAACGAACCTAGCCTAATTTGCATCCTTGGCTATTATCCTATATTTGCAGCATACTGGGAAACACGAATAACAACCCTTATAAAATTTAAAATTTCACTTTGAAATATTGTATACTAAAGCGGAACTGTCCGATGGACACAATCTCATTTCTCAATACATGAAAGCAGTATATAGTTTCGTTGCGTTTTATATACAACACTATGATCAGATCAGCAGATTAGGTGAAATTGTGGCCCGTAATGGAGCCAAAAATGTAAGTGCCAATTTCCGTTAAAGTCACTTTCGTCGCACTCAATTATAGACTTCTATGCTAATGGTCTTCGAGGAATAAAAATGAAAAAAAAAACGTTTATAAGGTTAGGGTTCAACCGGCTGTTTTGCTTTTAGAAAGCTTTTTATCTTAGCGACATTTTTTAATTATCTTCATGTCGTTGTTTTGCGGATGAAAATTTTCTTTATGATTGAAAATACTTCCGATCATATGTACAGTATTTGAACAAATATGTACAGTATTTTGAGCAAAAAGAAATGCTTTTAAAGACAGCCAAATTTGCAATACTGTTTTACAAGTTTGAAAGCACTTTTTTGTACAAGTACTTGTAAACATAATTAATAAACTGAATTTGTTTGTTCTAAATTTATGGTGAAAAAACGGAAGCACTTCCGCTCAATATAAAATACCTAATAAGAAATTTCATTGCTAATAATGTACATCCACGTACAATATACAAAATTAGCATCGGAATTCGCTAGGGAAATTCCACATGCACATACTGTATAAAATACTGTATATCAACGTGCAGGAAATTCCTTCACTCAATATTTATCCTGCCTTTGTTTTTTATGAAAGCGTATATTTTCATGGCAGGTTAAATAATAATACAACTTAGCGTAAATCTGATTTGAATGCCTGAAACATCAAAGTAAATGATAGGAAGCAGAATGGCGTATCTGTGCATTCTAACAATTTACATTATGTCATTCCAAACCCACCCTTCGTGCCTTTTTCATGTTTCAACAGTGGTATTTACTCGCATCAAACATTTAACAGGAAAAAAAATGAAGGCAAATTATAGGAAGATGTGAGACAAAAGCGCATTCATTATACTTATGCGACAGTTGAATGCTTTGTGTGTTTGTGTGCCAGGAAATTAACATTGAGACGAAGAAAAAAAGCCATTTCAAACTTTTTCTTATCTCAAAAAAAAATTCAATCGCGGTTTTGAAGAATGAGCTTGGAAGACAAGAGCGTCACAGAGAAGTTGACGGTTTTTACATCATCTCAGCAAATTGAAATTTTTTACTTCCATTTCACCATTAAGTAAAATTATCAAAAAGAGCTGAGTTGTGTGAGTCGTTTTAGCCAGCATATTAGCGCTGCTTATACATTCGCCCAACGTTTTTTCTAGCCATATACCGTATACATGTACATACAGCGAGATACAAGCCGAGAGCCTAGATACAGCAAGTCATTCCCTAATGTATCACCTCTTACACTTAATAGCTGACGTGCAAAAGTACCTAAGTAAACAAATAAATGATTTTTCATAATCCTCGTCCTTCACCCGCCCTCATCTCTCATCTTCTCCTACTCAGATCGCCATCATCTGTTACAATGAATACAAATTAATGGGCAAACAATGATGCGAAATCTGGGACGGTTGCATCTTATTTCCCCTCTTATGTAGATTATAGCATCGCAAATTATGACAGTGCAATTTTTCATCATTTGATGCATTGTTAGACCGCCCAACTGCAAAATTGGTGTCATCTTCAGCACGTGTGTGCTGTGGCCATTTAATCTGCCTAAATCACATCTAATCGTAGCGTGTCTTCCTAATTGGGGTATTTTAAATGCGGTGTTTGCTATACAGGGTTCCCTAAGAAATGAATTTCACCTCCGGACTTTTTCAGCTTTTAAACACAATTCCCCTGACCGCCCAGGCCACTGAAAATGCATACAGCCCTGTATGCATATGCTAGGCTGTGGCATGGCATACACCCAGCATTAATATTACCAACGTCATGAATGTTGTATATTTATCGCTTATTTTATAGAACCAAGAGTTAGAACAATGTTCATAAGAAAAGAGCACATTTAGAAAAAAAATTAATCGACAATTTCATGATTGAATTGCTTCATGAAATTAGCTTCTAATGGCTAATTAATAATAACCAGCTATGGTTCTCCTGTCTCGCTGACAAGTGGGACCCTGAATGCAAAACTAAATTCTAACTAGAATTGCTTGATTGAGCCCAATTTCAACGCATATGTCCTGTATGCAGCTGTATAGTACATGTAAGCTTAGATCGATGCGTAAACTACAGTAGACACGCACGATGGCGAAGAACAGAATATTTATATGATTTCTCTACATCGTATATTCTTATTTCGGATAAACTTCAGTATATTTCCTGCGCCAAACGTGCACAAAAGCATTTGAGTCAATTGTACTTGTGTAGTATACAAGAATGCCAGCAGTGCGGAGTAAACAACATTTTTCTACACTTCTGTGTTATTACTCCATACTTTTCAAGTTAAAAGTACATTTAATCGAACTATAGGAGTTGCTAATAATTACAAGTGCTTCGATGTTATTGATGGAACACAATACTACTAGGCCATATTTTCCCCAGTCCATACATTTGTAACTTGCACACAAATACATGTACTTGTGCAAGTTTGTGAAATAGGGCCCAGCTTGAAATCGCTGGTAACTTACAATTCGATTAAAAGTGCTTGTAACGTGTAAGGTATGGAATATTTGTGTTGTGGACTGCAAAAACTCGTATGTATTAATTCATAACCCTACAAGCACAACTCCATATCTTTGTGGAATAGGGCCCTGCCGTAGCTGTCAGAATTTATCCTTTTTTGTTTTTGTGTTATTTTTTCATCTTTTCTTGCGTTTAACATAACCTTAAAAAACCTAACAACGGTCTAATCTAATCTAACAACGTCAAATCTAGCTGCCCCTTACCACCAAGCAATCACTGCCAACCTACGAGCCGTTAGTAGAAGCCCACTTTCATCACAGTGTCTATAGATGCTGGAGCTACGTGTAGGTATATCCATCCGGAATAGAAATTCGCGTGTAGTTCGAATATAAAAATATCCAAAAGCTTATAGTTTTCGGCTATAATCCCAAAAACCCTTGCCATGCGGGGTCTATTTACGGGCCCCTGCAGCCTTCATTTTTGTCGAGCAATTTCTTAAAATTTAGTTCGTGCTTACTGGAATTTACGATTGTGGCAAGTTGGGTGCGTCAGCCAATAGCAGGGGAAATTGCGTCCATCACCGTGGAAAAAAAAACAATCTCCCTGTCCACAAAGTAGAACCGCATGATGCATTCAATCACCAATTGCCAGTGACGCTGTTCGCTTTCACTCGCATTACTGAGCGCAATTATTTATTTACGACGTCGATGGCCAGCTGAAATTGTTGAACGTTTGATTTACGCCCAGTTCTTTTGTTTTTGCAGATAAAATGAAACCGTGCATCTCCCACCGTGACATTAACAGCCGCAACGTGTTAGTGCGAGCCGATCGCAGTTGCGCTCTTTGCGACATGGGCTTTGCGATGAAGATAGCAGGCTCCAAGTACTACAGCCAGAGTGGCGAGGAACAGCACGCCGAAACAACGTCTCTGACTGACGTAAGTGTCTGTAATGGACGTTATTCGATTTACTTTTTGCTCTATATATGCACCGTGCTTATTACGAATGCATTGTCTGAATAAACGCAGGTGGGGACCCTGAGGTACATGGCACCGGAAGTGCTGGAAGGCGCCGTTAACCTACGAGATTGCGAATCTTCGCTCAAACAAATCGATGTCTACGCCCTGGGTCTGGTGCTCTGGGAAGTGGCTTCGAGGTGCTCCGACCTCTACCAAGGACTGGAAGTGCCAGACTATAAACTCCCATTCGAGGCTGAGATTGGCCTCCACCCCACCTTCGAACAGATGCAGGTGTTGGTGTCCAGGCACAAGGCCCGCCCGCTGTTCCCCGACGTCTGGAAGGACACCAACTTGGTTAGCATCGGTCAATTTACGAGGAATTTAGGGGATTTGGCTCTAAATCTAAATCTGTTCGTTTCTCGTTTCAAAGGCCGTCAGGCTGCTCAAGGAGACCATCGAGGATTGTTGGGACCAAGACGCCGAGGCGAGGCTAACGTCACTCTGCGTCGAAGAAAGACTGCACGAACTTCCGATTCTCTGGGAGAGACATAAAAGTAGGCTCGCTATTTACGCTCATTTTTATGGGACGATGCTGTCCTTTTCATACTTTTCAATGAATTACACGCCCGAGCGCTGCCACGGAGAATCTTCGGAAATTAGGAGGCTTTAAGATTTAAGGTTTTCAGCGTTGTGGACATTGCTTGTCGTCCGACCGGTTTTCTGTCATCGCCTCAATGGCTGCCATAGATTCCGGGAACATTGAGTCTGGTTGGGTGTAAAAATATTACCATATGTTGGAATGGAGATCAGTAGAGCTGTAGTATGCATCAGGCTAAGATTGCTATATTTCACTCATATTACCAAATAAACGTATTAACTGTAACTTTTAAGTTATAAATTCTTAATTATTTAAAAAAACTTACCTAGAAAATTACACCTATAATACAGTTTCCGAAAAATAATGGAGGGGTTTTGAGCATTGATAACGCAAAAACTAAACATAAGTTCAGTTTAGTTCTTTTTGTATTTGAAACCTCCACTTACTGTAAATAGATTTTGTAATATACAAAATGAGACAAGAAAGCGCTTTTTTAAGAACGTGAGCTGTAATGGTGACAGGACGCATAGGTATATGTGTACACTGCTGTACTACAGTTTAACTGCAAGGCACTGGAAAGCAGTATGCTACGAAAATTGTTTAATTTGTTCAATTAAAGACGTTTCAACAAAAGTGGAATCAACTTGCGGTTTCAAGATGGCGCCAATGACACGATCGAATGTGGACTGGCGTATAATGCAATTCCAAGGGCATGTGATCTGCCCCGGTGTACCTGCTATAAGTAGAGCTCACGTTCTTTAAAAAATGCGTTCTTGTCTCACACTGCACACAGGAAATCTACATAAGTGGCGGTTTACGATACAAAAACAATTAAAAATTGAAATATAGTTTAGTTTTTAAGTAACTCACGATCAAAACCCCATAGTGAAATTTAGCACTCTTATCCTGATACTTAACCACTTTCTTTGAGATAGTTACACAGATGGGGCAGAGATTTCAAACGTGCATATCACAGCCGAAGGCGCCACATTGTTATCGTGTATTTTGAGAAATCGGCATCAGCGCTCTCGCAGTTACCTCTCACTTCCAATATTGAAATTGAGTTAATAACTTAGGGCCGTCCTAGGATACGCTCGTAATACGAATAAATTGGCAGGACGGCTTATTCGTTACGAGCTTAGCTCTTTGGAATGGCTTAGGATTACTCGGTAAAGGGCAGTGGAACGGATTTGTTCTCGGAAGAAGCGAAATTGCGCAACCACACACTGAAGCAGAAATTCTTTCCTGGAAAATTGGGCAATAAAGAACGCGCCGATTCATTTCTAAAGAACAACCTTCCACTTTTACGTTACATGCGAATAAGCATCGGTGATAGTCTATGAAATCGACAGCGTTTTATGGGACGAAGACCAACTCGTGATAAATAATGAAAGCACTGAGAGCAGCACCGGATACATTCAGTTTTTTCTAGAGAGACTGACCCGTAAGTGCATGGTACAAGTGTGGTAGACTATTTTCTTTTTTCTTTTTTTAGCGATAGACTATGTGCGCTGCTGTTATTTATAACACGTCTCCACTGAAATTAATCTCTCATTAAAGTGCGCGACTTGTAGGCCCGCTGTAGAAGTAACTATACGGATCTATATAATCCAGGGTAGTGGGCAGGGCAAAGGTCGAGTGTTGCTGTAAACAACCCATAGGAAACATCAAGCTGTCCGTGATATCTCCAACACTAAAAGCACTTTTCTGTGGCGCAATCTGCAAATATCGATCGCTGGCAATCTCTAGCCTTGTTTTTGGACTCCGGGCCAAAAGACTGACTGTGAGTCTGTCCGCTCTCGAGTATTTTTCGTTTCCATTCCAGATGGGTTTTCGTCCTGGTATACGATCGAATGATCCGAAAAAGACATATTGTACTGCAAAGTGCAATAAAACTGATTCGCCATTTATTGCAAAATTAGCCTTCATAAATATCAGCAGAAAGAATAAGGCAGCAATTACAGTAAATTATCCAAACTCTAGCTGCGCTGAAAATGTTCAACTTCATCCCCAATGAAACGCAACGATGTCTCTTTTTTTCGTTGCATACTTGAAACGGCCAAGGTTCAGCATTCAGTGGCTTTTCCGTTTTACCAAGGAACCTCGGATAGCATGCAGATCCCCAGATTGCAAACTGGGATAATTTGGCCATCACTTTCTAATTGTTTTATAGTTAAGAAGTATGATCCGCTGTATTTTTTAATGAAGACTATTCAAATTATCAAAGATTCAATTATATTCAAGTCCACTCAGTACCCTTCACGCTTAAGGCTGTCCTTGGGACTAAGACCAATTGTATGATTCCGAATGCGCCCGGAGTTCCATGAGTGGATTGGAATGACCAGTTTTATCACTGCGGTGGTTTCGTTCAAAAATTCTCTCCATCAAAGTTAGAATTTCCCGAGCAAGCACATTTTTGAAAAATACCCATGCATGCATTGAGCCTGCCGTCTTGAGCGCAGTGTATCCCATTGGCCATCCCGAGATCACCGCAGCGCTGAAATCCTCACGAAACGAGTTCATAATTCCCTCTTTATTTTGCAGCCAACATCGGCGTGAACGGAGTGAGTCCAACAGTGAACTCGACCTTCACCCAACTGTCCTGCAGTCGTCAGCCAGGGTACGTGGTCTACGGTTCCTCGGCTCCAGCACCATCGACAGGGAGCATGGCGGCCGACGTGTCCAGCGGCAGCGAGTACACCGACCGCAACGCCAACATCATGGGCATCGTGTCCCTGGGGGACACCAGCTCTGGGCGAGTGGTCTCCAGGTGTTCCAACTGGCAGCGCCAGAACCAAAACCAGAACCGGGAAAGCAGCGTGTCGGAAACGACGTTGGAGACGAGCGTGACAGTGTCTCCAGAGCAGGCTGACCCCCCTCAGCCCCTCAGCAAGAACGTCATCAACAGCCAAGTTTTCCCTTGGCTTCCGGCCGGTGTTCCCCTGCAGCCGCACCAGGGGCGCAACCCGTGCCTGGAGCGCAACATGATCATGGAGCCCCTCGAGGAGGTCTCCATCAGCGGCAACACCCTGCTGGAGAAGGGCTGTCGGACCAAGGGCCTTCTGCGGCTTCGCGAGCCCACGCCCGACGTGGGTGAGCTGTTCGACGCTCTGCACCTGGTGGACGCCATGGAGAGCAACTCGCTGGTCAACCACGACGTCCTGGGACAGTCCAGTCGAAACTGCCACCCCATTACCTACGTACAAAACGCCGTGCACGCCACCCTGCCCGTGTGCCCCAAGCAGCCCAACGTGCCGGGCAACGGACACAGCCCGCCGTCGAAGCAGGCCCATCACCGCAGGGGAAGATTCGAGCGCAAGAAGGACCGGAAAAGGTCCAAGGACTGGGGCGGCTTCCGCGCTCTGCTGGACTGGACCCGGCTGACCCGTGGCGGGGCCGAGGAAGAGGACGGAGCCCTGGCGGCCAGCGCCACGTTAAACGCGGAGAAGTCAAACCTGAGCGTGCAGCGGCACCGGCAGGACAAGCGCCAACAGGGACCCGCTCACAGTAACAAAGTGCAAACTCTGGTGTGCCTCGTGGGCGGTGGTTCCCGTGGTGAACCGGGGCAGCACACCGTAGAGAGACTGGCGGCCACCGAGCTGGGGGTTGCCAAGCTGCGCCTGCAGAACGGCCACGCACCAGTGGTCAAGGTACGTTCGGGTCCCAGCGAACTGCCGGAGTGTTCTTCGTCGGAGCAGGAGGCCAGGCTGAGGAGGCCAGACTCCTTGTCCCTGAAGGGCAAGGGACCCCGCAAGGACAACATCGCCCAGGAGCGAAGCCTGGAGAACGTGAACGTGAGCCGGAAGTCCAGGTGCTCGAAGGTGAAAAGCAGCAAAATCAACGACGCCATCGAGGCAGGGACGAAGCGGAAGATCGAGCAGAGGGTGAAGACGCCCTTTGCTCTGAAGCCCGGTCGCTTCTCCCTCTACGATGACCGCATGATGTCCTCCTGGGATGGACCCGTAGACAACGGCAAGGCTGTTGAGAAATCAAAGTTTTCGCTGTCTGTGCCCATCGATATCAACGCAATGTGCGCGGTCCAGGCGGAGGATTTTTTACTGAAGTACAGTGGCCACGCACCGGCAACTCTGGCGCCTGATGGAGCGGTCCCCACAGACTCCTCTTCAAGAGTGGGCCCTGTCACGGCTGTCAGAGATGATTCCATCCTTTCTAACAGTACTAGTAGCGGCACGCCACCCACGGCATCGTCTTCAGCGCCCGGAAATCCTCTAAGCAAATTCACCCTCCCTTCTACGTCATCCCCCAGCAACTTACAAGGTAGATTGAATAATCACGCCGCTGTGTGTCAGGTCTCGTGCATATGAAATCGCGATTTGATTTCTCCCGTTTTTAACTACTTCATACGGTGATTTTGTTATTCTCATGCATTCGCTTCCCTCAGCACCTCATTCCATCTCTGGCGTCAGTGTGAAGTGAGATGAAGCGGAGATGTTTGTTGTAATATATCCATTCAATATTAAACTACATTATGCGGTAAATGCATTCGCTGTTCAGCTCATGCTTTCCTATTATTCAAATCGACGATGGGCAATCACGGAGGGTTTAATTACCCCCACGGCTGGAGAGGGGCGTGATGTTGATGTCGAAAGAAATGCGATATTATATCACACGTTGGAACGTAATTTGGGCAACGGCTGCTGTTTTATACAGGATGGTCCAAAGAAACATAAAATTTCAAAAGGGTAAGATAAAAACTAACACATTGTAGAATTTTTTTTAACTACTCCACAATGAGGTATATATTAAATGTTATTTACAAATTACAGTATAACTAGGATCGGGATCTAAAATTGATTTATATCAGGTATTCCAAGATCGAATGGAAATCGCGATTCACTTCAATGGAGATTCGATTCACTGGTATCAAAAGATCGAATTCAAATCCCACTGAAATGAATGCAGACTATGCTGAACATCGAATAGGAGAAATTAGCCTGCTATGCGGTCAGGGCTTCATCTGACCATGACATATGATGACGTCATCGACGCCCATCGATGGTGAGCAACTTGCTTTTCGCATTGAAATCTTGTTTCAAAAATGGTGATTCGCCCAAGTAAAAGCACATTGATCACTGCTCCATGCTTGCTAAATGGCGTCAATGACTTCATCATGTCATGCCCAAACTTGAAGAATGGCGCTGGACAAAATTTCTCGTATTCGTCTACAGGCTGTAGTGTAATTTGGAAGGTGTACTATATCATAAGTTATAAAATCGTTCTTAACCACAGTCTCCGTTCATTTCAATGGGATTTGAATTCCATATTTTCATATCAGTAAATCGACATCGCCATTGAAACGAATGGAGATTTCGATTCGATCGTGGAATATCTGATATTAAGCAAGTTTTAACCCCATCCCTATAGTTATAAGATAATTTAATTTGTGAATGGCATTTAATATTCTTCAACGTGAAGTAGTTAAAAATAATTGTACAATGCTTTAAAGCTGTTATTTTACCCTTTTAAAATTGTCAGTTTCTCAGGGTCACCCTGTACATGTAGTTATTCTGTATGCCTGTTGGCCCGCAAGCTGAAGTCTGCAATCGGTGATGTGTTAATTATCATTGTCCAAAAAGTATCATTGTGCGCTCAAAGCTGATTTCCGAACTAGTCCTTTAAAACCAACTCATTTGCGCCTACTTGTGCTTTGATTTATTTATTCGTTTGCTAGCGCCAGAAAGCTTCTTAAAGCTACGAAGAACGATGATGTTAATTTAAATTCTGCAATGATTGCACTCGAACGAGTCGTTATATTCCAGCCTCGAAAATATCAATGTGTCTGTATGTGTAAAAGACGGTTTTTGGGGTATTCTAAACGCACATACATTCACATACATTGTTTGGTTTGGAAAGTTACAAGTATGCTATAGAGAAATACACGAAAGGGTCACTCTAACAGCGGGTGTGAGAACTGATCTAAACGCACCATTCATGGATCAATTTACCGACCACAGGTTAACCTTTTTGAAAAGGTATGGTAAATTGACGCATCTTGACCATTTACAATTTTAAGTATAAATTGAATCACCAGCGACGTTTTCCCGAGCTAAGTATGAGAGCGGCGATTTGAAAATAAATACAATAATCACAGAATTGTGTTCTGGCTTTCTGGCCGTCATGAACGTGTAAAGTATCATAGCCAATGTTCACTGGATCACCCAATAGTCTGCCCTTATTTAGGTTTCCATTAGATTATTCTGCTATGGAGGAAGGCACCACGATGAAACAGTACATGTAGCTAATTTGACATTTACATAACTTCTGAAATTCATTTTATAAAATGGAAAAAGCGCACCGAGCATTTGACAGCCGGGTCTGTAGAGGCTCATTATAC
Source organism: Kryphioiulus occultus (assembly GCA_034687865.1). NCBI lineage: Eukaryota > Metazoa > Arthropoda > Diplopoda > Julida > Julidae > Kryphioiulus > Kryphioiulus occultus. The sequence goes on from JAQGAF010003556.1 coordinate 12,151, forward strand.
GCAAAACGTATACTCTTTTTAAAATGTTCTAAATGTGCATAGTCTGTACTCTGTATAAAGCCTGCAAAGCTTTGCCTCTTGCAGCTAGCGATTTATGGCCTTAGGTGCGTTTGTGCGCTTAAATCCCACATAACTACTGTATAAAGCGTGCAAAAGGCCCAAATTGAGTACAGTGTATTTCAACGTGTGAAACGCTTTAGTGACAAAATGTAGGCACCTGACTATAGATAAAGGCAAATAAACGTAAACTCTACTAACCAAAGAAATGTTTATCAGTCGATAGCGTCTACTCGTACAATGCTTTTTACTGCCTTTCAAACTTGACATGTCCCCAAGAATCGCACAATTTTTTATTAATTCGCTGCATTATAAAAAGTAATAATGACGATTGAAAATGAACGAGCTCTATCCTGCAGCGCTGCCTTTTTATGTTCCTTAATTTCTAAATTAATTAAGCCAAAGAAATGTTGCCTTATATAAGTATTCGTAAATCGTTCCAGTGAACAAAAACGTTAGAGCCACGTAAGGATAAATATGGCTATTGCAATGCTCGTAGTAGTTATATTCCATGCTAACTGAAATGATAGGTTGACTAGTGAATCTCTAATCCGGTTGTATGCTGAATAATTGAACGCTTCATCACACTTAGAAAGGGATAAAGACGTAACAGAACTCCTTTATATAATATCGCCCAATTCATTGTAACACGAGTTTCCACGCTGTTTATGATAATTTAATGCCGAACATCAAGAGTTATTGACCAGCTTTACTTCATTGTTTATAAATCGCCTTGTGTAAATGAATGTACGTGAAACGTGGGAAGATTAAATGGTAAATTAGTTCGTAAAAAAACTAACCTCGTCTGCTGAGCTATTTTTCTTCCGTGCCACTTTTAAACCTTTGTCTTAACAGGATCCATAGCAACTTTCGCAATCTTCATCAAACTTAAGTAGAAACATCACTTAATGTATGTTCAGTCCTGTATATTTAGAAGCAGATGTTTGTGTCATTAGCGGAGGAAATGTTATTTCTCGAAGAAAGGCATTTTCTTTCGTCTCGTATTGGTGCTACCTTAAGGCTACCTCACACTTAATTGATATGCTGGATTTGAAAAAAGTTTCACAGCATCTAATTTACTCAGTTTTCAGACCTGCTATCATATATACGTATACAGTACTTCATCCAAATTAATGAAAACATTTGCATCTGACAATATTCGAAGGAAAAAATGAGCTAACAATGCAGTTTTATGAAAAGTTCATAAAATCGTTATCTCGAGTCTTCCGTCAAGCAAAATTAATATTTGAACATTATCAGGGTGTCAAAATAACCTCGATTTTACGATTTATATCCTCATATTTTAAAAAACGGGCCAAACATGTATAACATTTTTTTCCTGTCACGAACTCTTATAGCCTATAGGGTAGTTCACATTATAAATTGCTTTAATGCATGGCTTACTATTATAAAATGCATGAATTTTCACTGTCTTAACTTAAATTTGGATTTTTTAAAGCCATCATCAACACGCGACAAGGCATGCAATGCTGTAACACTACCAATAACATCTTACTTCATAAGATGATACCCTGAATTATTGTGTATTCAACACAATCGTTTTGTACAAAATTCTAGATATTCAACAAACATCAATTAAAGGAAAAATTGTATTATGTATATGTTTTTCCTTACGAGAGTTGTGTGTTTCTGTGTTTTTAATCTATTCTATATAAACCGCCATCAAAGTGTTCCTCGGTCATATACCGTATAAACATACATTTTACAGTTTTTATCTGTCATTTTTACGTCACACATAGTTACTGGTCGTTTCTTTGAAAAGTATACAAATTACTTTACACAATAATAAATAAGGTAACACTTAATACGTTGTTACAAGCTTATTTCTCAACCTATAATTATTTATACGAGCTTATCTTGAATACCGAAAAAAAATTCACTAAAATGTTATATGCATTAAAGAAATGCCCAGTATAAGTCGAATAGATGTTCTATAGTTTTATATTTAAACATGTAAAGTATTCATACCGTCGACGTAGACAAGCTAAATAATTAGATGTTTATTAAAAGAAAAATCTGGTGAGTTGTTTTACGAGCAATTAAAGAGTGCTGTGAGTGCGCTGTGTATTGGATTACCAGATACACTCTCATTTGTATTTTTTATTATAAATTTAGCTCATCAGAATAACTGAAATGCGATAAAAAGTTGCCCGCTTGCAGACGAGGTTAACCATTTGTGCGTCATTGTGCAAAGACTTTTTTTTCAGATGTAGAAAAATGAACATTTCAGGTAATTAATGTCAAACGAGGATATACATGTAGATGGTAGGAGACAACGCTAGCTAACACTCAAACATCACCCTTTTCGTTTTTTATGCACTGTAATATAAGCAGCATTTGTCGTTGAGAAATTAGTGGTTATACACCTTTGTCAAGTTTTAAAGAAGTATTCATTTACAAGTTGCAGATTAGTAGAGAGTCTTGTTGAAGAGTACATTATTGCTGCTGCTTGACTGAGTGTTAAATCAATAATTGATGAAGGAATCAGATAAAATTGCTCTTTCAAACACCATAGCAAACGCAAATGAGTTAATCAGCCCCAGCGATAAAATTCTTATTAGCAACTGCTTTACGAATCAGGAATCAGTAGAACATTTCAATAATTCACGATTCCTTCGTAATTATTATGAAGTATAGTAATGTTGGGTCACACATGAAATAATTCAGGAATGTCCTGATGCAGTTTGGAAGTGTTACTTGGCCTTCCGGAGAAAAAAACTTCAAAAATATGCTCATATTAGCAAGGTCGGTACATTAAATAAAAGTGTCACTGGATTTTAATCCAGGGCCTATTTCACCTGCTTAAAGCATTATTGCATTACAGGCTGTGCATTAGTTGACCTAATTAAAATTTCCTAGCTTATTATGTAGTTTTATCGTTGCTTTATTAGTTCTACTAGGCATGTTTATTGCTTTGGTTGGAATTATCACGACATCTGAAATTAATACGGAGAATAAAGCATCTTAATTTGATTTCTTTTAGACTTTGTTCCCTAGAAATTGTGTATCCTGTTGGTATTAAACGAGTTCAAAGCGCAGACTGTTTGACCAAGGTTTTGCGCAGTTGTACGCCATTTAAATTCAGTACATAGCAGATGAAACTTCCAAATTTTTTTTTATGTAAAATCAATGCCGTACCCAAGGGGTGGGGGCTGAGGGGACTGCAGCCCCTCCCGAAATTTGCACTTTTAGGTTGAAATTTTCTCTACACGAAAAAAAAATTCCGTATTTTTTTCGTGGGAGATGAGGTTCAGCACCCCCGAAATAAAATCCTGCGTACGGCATTGCGTAACATTGTCATTATTTGGGCACTACTTAAAATTCGCCATTAAATTGACATGAAACATTTCGGGATCAATGAGACGGTTTCCATATAAATAAATTAACACTTTCTTATGCAACCTAGCCAGACGAGAATGCAGAGGAGAGGATTTGTTCAGGTCTAGTTCGCTATTTTCATAGACAATTAAGTCGCGCAGTGGGGCTTATTTAAAATGTAGCCCAATACGAAATCTCGCTGCTTCTTATTTAATGCAGGGCGTGAATGGCCACTTTCTAACAATGAGAATATCAGAAATGCCGTTAATTAACAGAATTAAGGACAAATCTAAAATTCTTTCAGTTTTGATAACATGTTAAACAAGCCATTTCTTCAATACTAATATGCAGAAGTCTAGTTGCTCAAGTAGAGAAGTTCTTAGGAACATAATAACGTACCTATTTAACATTGCATAAATTGCAAAAAGACCATTATAGTGCACCTTTCTAAGTGGATGTTTTATTCATGCGATTCATTAATCTGATTTAAGACATCGTGCGTAAAAATGTGGCATTGTCGTTTTTTTAAATAATATACATGTATTTGGTGGGATACTGTATATTATATTAGTTTCCTTAAAAAACGCAGAACGTAAATGTATTCGGCTCTTTTTTTTTATTTCCTGAGAATCTGAGATATCTATTGATCAACTACACGTAAATTACATGTACATGTTAATTCGTCTCATTGAGGAGCAGATCTGCTCCTATATCACGGTTAACAGTAAATACCATAGCATAGCAGAAAACGGTAAAGGTCCTAACAAACCCAATAAATCTTTCGTATCAAGAGCAAAGCTATTTGAAATCTAGTTTTCTTTTTAGCATTTGTTCAATCATTAACTATAAATGCACTATAAATCGTAAAAGAATAGTAAAATAATAATGTCGTGGAAGAGATAAATTGTAAAACCAATTGCATTACACCCTGAAGAATTTGCTTTCAGAAGTACAAGAAATTTCTAGGACTTTTTATTATTCCCATTCAAATTCCAAAGCATGTTTTATCAGTGTTTGAAAATTTAAAAAACCTGTTGGGGAGTCAATATAATAACACCGGACGGAAATATTTAGTTCGATGATACTCCTTCAATTGGATAGCATTGCAATAGAATTTATCTCGACGATGTAATCGACAAGTGAATGAGTAACGAATCACTAATACATGTAATCAAGCGCCTTACGAGAGTTATAGAAGTGTATGAAACGTCAACAAAGAAGTGATTATAACCAACACTATGTGAAATCGATTCATTGATTTCTACAAGAACCTTCTTTCACACTGTATAGCAAAGCCTCCAAATCGGTTTGTTAGTTAACAGATTAGAAAACGCGATAAGGTTAACTGCCCCCTTTTTCTCACAAAGCATCGTAGTTTTTAGTGGTTTCAGTAGATTAGTCACATATACTGGGCGAGTCAGAGTTAATGTACCAGTCTCTGCCAAATTTTTCCTTTTGCAGATATTTCCATGAACTCTTATGTTTGTTAGAGTAGTCGGGGAGGGGGGGGGGACATTTAATCACCACAGGCACATGGTCATGGATGACCCCGGACCTGG
>JAQGAF010003557.1:0-17094 GCA_034687865.1 Kryphioiulus occultus
GCAAAATTATTATCACGACGATTTATTCATTATTCGCAGAGATTTTATGTATACAATTTTTTCAATTTTTTAACATGCCAGGGGTGGGAGGGGAACTTCCCGTTAATATGGGAAAGTTATTGCATGTTGAAAACATGTTGAATTTTGCTTTACAAAAACATTTATGCAACTAATTTAAGCTGTTGAATTTTTTAGTTTTCTAGCCCCTAACATTCCATTTATTGTGTTTATTAAATGCCAATTGTTCTTTAAAATTGCACTAATTAATCATTCATCATGATACAACAAACCTCACAAATGTAGAACTGGACCATGTAATTCTTCTTTGACTTTTCTGACATCTTCAGAGTACAGCGCAGAAAAGTGACTATTATAATAAAACAAATTAAAATGCATAAAAGTTTAACTTGCCTGTTATTTAATGTTTGCTTTAGTTAATTTTAATATTTTTTAATAGTTAGACACCACTTGTCCATAGACCATTTAAAAAGCAACTAAAATTATCCATTTTATTATCGCATATTCAACTGTTAAATGATTAAATCACACATGTAAACTATTAACATTTCTTTATTTTACCAAAGTCACTTACTGAGTTTCCACACGAATTTCTCTGACGAAATCCAACGTATGTGGCACGTCCATCTTCCATGGCTACTGGTGCAATAATGACGTATGTAGCCTACTGACGAACGCCCGTACATGGTCAGCATTACTGGCTCTTGCTTCATACTGACAATAGTTAGCCTAAAAGCCGGATAAGCGTCATTATGGAAGATCAATACATCAGTATTGCTCTTACACGATCAGTATTGCTGTCCTTATTTGTCGAAATTGACAGTAATAATTACTGTACCGTGAAGGGATCCCAATACAAGACTTACTAGAAGTTTTATAGCATTAGAAACACTTTCTTTTACATTGCAAAAATGACTTCAAACGTTTATATAATTCATTGATAGATTTAGGTTAGATGTTGTTTCATTTGATTTTTATACGCAACATCAAGAAACTTTTCGATTTGGGTTCTACACACATGCACACTTTCAATGTCTCCTTTGGTAATTCTGAAATGGCATCCAGAAAATGTTCTGGGCTAGTTATAGAATGTTGGATAAACATGTATAGGCCTATATTGGGTATAATTGGGAACAAATTAGACACAGTCTAGAAATAGCCTATTAATGTTCTTACCAACCCTTTGCTGACGACTTTTGCAGTGTAAATTGGGACATTTGGTATAGTCATTGACAAGTTTCCCATAAGTTGGGAGAACCATAGGTGATTACAAAGTCTGTTAAATGTTTCCTTTTGTACGAGATTTACGGAACACCCTCTAAAATATGTAAATTAATAAAACTTTGAGGGATAACTTATGAAATTTAAGAGAAACACAAATATATCACACGAACATAGTAAATTAAAAAATTATAAAAAAAATATTATAAATTTATAAGGCTGCATAACTTTCATAAAAAAGTTGTGAAAGACTGAAAATCCCCTCATTTTCAGGGAATTTGTAATCCGGATAAATCATCTGAAACTACAAAATGTTCTCTAAAATTCTTGGTAGTAACAAACAATCCCATAAAATATGTAAATTAATATAACTTTGAGGAATAATTTATAAAATTAAAAAAGAAACTCAAATTTTAAATTAAATAAAAAAAATATATTAAAAATTTAAAATAGTTGTGAAACACTGAACATCCCCTCATTTGTTGTGAATTTGTAATCTGAACCTACTAAATGTTCCATCAAATTTTTGTGTATAATTAATAACAAATAATGCCATGGTGGGGTGGAAGTGGATTGGTTCAAACAAACTAGTGACAGATATCTAAATACAACTAATTTAAGCATGTCACTTGGCTGGTCTGGATTGGCATATGTACATGTATTGTAGGTCTATTAGATTAGAACTTTGCATGCAACTACATGTAGTACATTGATGTACTGTTTTAATTAATGTGTTATACAGGCATCGTGTTGGTGTTGGTGAGGCATTATAGACATTCACTATAATTCACTGTAAGAGCCATATGTGATTACAAAATCTGTTGAACTTGTCATTTGGTACGAGACTTATGGGACACCATTTCAAATAAGTAAATTAGTATAACGTTTACATTTTGATCCTTCTTCATAGAGTCGTACCAGAATGGGGTCTGATCACAGTCGTTTACAAGACATTACAAAATCTGTTGAACTTGTCATTTGGTACGAGACTTATGGGACACCCTTTCAAATAAGTAAATTAATATAACAGTTGGGGGGGGGGGGGATAATTTATAAAATTAAAGAAAAAACACATATGTCACATGAACATATAAAATTACAAAAATTAGCAACAAATATTATTATACATTTATAAGTCTGCTTAACTTTCATAAAATAAAGTTGTGAAAGACTGAAAATCCACTAATTTTCAGTGAATTTGTAATCTGGTTGTTCCCTGAAATTTTTGGATATGATTAGTAGCAAAGAATCCCGTGATGGGGTATAATGTAAGTGGATTGTCTCAAACTAATTTAAGTATGTCATTTGGTTGGTATGGAGTAGCACTATTAGATTACAGACTGTAAAGTGATTCCTATATTTCCTATATTTTTGAGGGGTTCCTATATAGTCCTATATTTTAACAAAATTTCCGATATTTTACTGCAAACTGCTGTGGCAAAGAAAAATATAACAGATGCTGGCTAAAATTCATTACATGTATCTGAAATCTGGTTTTCTAAAAATTTCGCCTGCGGCGCGCCTAAGTTCATTTTAAATCTATCATTTCTGGTTTTCTTTCAAAATTGCCTACGACATTCTGTTGATTATTAATATTTCTAAAAATGCCTTAAAAATGCATTGTGGTTAGTTATTTTAACAAAACCTTCGCCTACGGTGTTCTCTTAAATGTTAGTATTTGCACACATACATTTAAAAAAAAACAATCTGAAATCCACCATTTGTGGCCAAGTTTTTGGAAAAAGTGCTATTTAAAAAAATTGCATATGGCATTATATTGAATATTAATATTCCTAAGAAAGTCTTTAAAAATCCATTATAGGTAGTTTTGTTTAAAAAAATTGGACCTACGGCGTTGTCTTATAGTTAATATTCACACTAGTTTTTCTAGTTTTGTAAAAAAAATTTGCTTACGTCATTCTCAATCGGCCTATTGTAGATGGGTCGCAAAAGTCTGCCATTCTAAAATTAAGTTGGTTGTGGCAAAGTTTGAGAAACCCTGTTTATTTAGTTCATGAAAATTTAAATTTTTTTCTGAAATATTTGGTGTAAATTTTGAAAAAAAAGCAGATATTTGCATATGAAAAAGTTTGAACAAAAGTTTCATATTTGCATTTGAAAAAATGTTAAAAATTGCGTACCAACTGGCCACATGCCTTTGAGCAATTCAAATTAAAAATTAGGAAACGCTCTAAACTGTATTACTGATTTTTTTTAGGAAAAATTCCTATATTTTTCCTACATTCTTCCTAAATTTTTTTCCTTTTTCCTATATTTTTCTATATTTTTTTCATTTTTCCTTTATTTTCCTATATTTTCTATATAATTCGACCTCAGTACTGCTTTACAGCCTGAGATTAGCACTTTGCATGCAACTACATGTTGTGCGGTGATTTCCTGTTTTAAATAATTTGTTATACGGGCACCATGTGGGTGTTGATGCGGCAGTAGCCCTATAGACATTCAATCTTAAGGAATCCATTTTGATCCTTCTTCATAGAGTCGTACCAGAATGGGGTCTGGTCACAGTCGATTACAACACAAAAAGGCAGATGGACGGGGCGATGGCAGCAGTGTACATACTAGGAAGTTTCAGTCGTATCACCTACCGTTTCAAAAAAAGAAGAAGTTTTCGCAACTAAAAGCAAGGCTTTTTGGAAAGAAGAAATCAAAAAGTGAAAGTTGCCCCAATGCAACAACTGCAATATCAAGCGGTAAACGCCATCTATTCGGGAGTTCAGCTCTGAGTAAGTCATCCGGCATATCCACGAGCTTGCAGGCCGTGTCTAGCTCCGCTGGTCCTAAACCCGGAATTCTAAGCACGGCTCATTCGCAACACATTTATACCTGCAGTTCAGGTTCTTCCAAAGGAAATCCTGTAGATGCCGAACATTGCCGAGAGTCATCCAGCAATAATCTTGAGAAAACTGTTCTCCCAATGCCTTCACCCGATACCGGTACTAGCAATACGGAACACGAAAGTCTTGACATTGACTCTGCGCTATTCAGAAAGAACGAAGATCCATACTCATTCGTGGTCCGGGATAAACCCAGGATCAGCGAAACAGTAAATGTGCCCAAAAGAGGATCATCATCAAACAGTTCATTATTCGAAGATGCAATGGAGGGAGATTTGCCTTGCAAACTTATTGCTGAGTCTTCCAATGACACGGTGAAACATGATGAAGATCCCGCTGATGTACCCGTTCCTTGTACCTTGGTGTTTGAAGATGCCACTGATTGTGAAAATACTCTTGATGATATGCACTTTACGCTAGATCGCAATGCCAATAAGCTTGCTGATGGTGCTCTTCTGCTGGCTGATGGACAGTGTGAGAAGCCTGATAATTATACTAGGTCTGTTGCTACGGAAGAAGATTGCGATGAGATTTTCTTCGATCTTAACGGTACCGCTACAAATAGTAAACTTGAGATGGAATTGCCTAAGGAGCCCTCCAGTTTGAGGCCAGATTCAAATGAGTCAAATTCAAATGATATTAATTACAATAAACAACCAGAATCAGCCGAAAGTGTGATTTGCACGTTAGACGGCAATGTGAATGCGGCAACCGCAGATACACTTTCACACGTATCCAGTAATTCTGATTCTCCTACCCGGTCTCCAGCACAAAATGCACTACGCTTCAAGACTGATGTCTCAAAACTACAGGAAAGTGAGTCCTCCGATGGAAGATCGGGAAGCTTGGGTGACGAAGGCCGCACGTTTCTTAGCTCCGAGTCTGACCTGGCCAGCGATCCCATGCTGATGGTCGAGTTTCCCCATGGCAATGACAAGGGCCTCAATAAACCGGTACCGGAGAGTCCCGTAGAAGATATTGAGTTTGAAATCGGAAGTCTATCGGATGTTGATGAGGCTCGACTAAAGGGTATGACAATAGAGAACAACAATGACATGACCGAAAGGGTCACGGAAGACATTTCCGTAGCGGCTACTGAAGACATAGCTGATGGGGCTGCTGAAGACATGGCCGAATGGACCACTGAAGACATGACTATGAGTCCATCAAAGGCCACCGAAGCTACTTTTCTCAACAACGAGCAGATGATGCCTAGCGCTGATCCGGTCTCTCTAACTTCTGGAAATCCATCTCGAGATGCACCTGGAGAACTCAAAGGTGCATACATAATCAACGTAACGGCAAGTCCAAATATAGGAGATAGTGTAATGCGGTCACGGAATTCAACGATAGAGCAAAATTTAATTACCGATATGGGTATCACGATCACGCTAGAGGAACCGAATTGTTCCAAAGTGCAACGAACAGATGAGTTCTTCAGAAGTACATGCTCATCAGAAAACCAAAATGACTTTCCCAGACACATGGAAGTTCCAATGTCCCGTACTCTCTTTGAATCGGACTGTTATGCATCGGATTCTTCATCCGGCGAACAAAAGGCATCCTTGAGCATGGCTACTAGCAACAGTAGTGGTAGTGACATCGCTGATGACATTTGGGATGAGGATTTTCAACATGAAAAATCTGCTGAAGGCATCAAGTAGGTCAATTGGTGCAATCCTTTTCTCCCAATTGAGGGTTCATACCGTCAGGGGGAGTCAGGGAAATGTGGACATTTTGCCCAAAAAGTCAGGGAAAGTCAGGTGGGAATCAGGGAAAACTTTCAACAAATTTTTAATTTCAATTTTGGAATGAAATGTTTAATTTTCAATTCATTTTTGTGAAACACACCCTATAAATTACACCTACAATTCGTTATTTCCAGTAGAGATTTTCCAAAATTTGTCCTGCGGCATTCCCTTTTAAACAAACGAGCTAAAATCCATCGTAGAAATATATATGAATTTATGGAACAGTTTGTCAAGTGTTCCTGTATTTTACTGCAAATTGCCGTGTCAAAGAAAAATTCAAAAATTCGAAAAATGTCGCCTGCTTGTATTAAATCTGGTATTTGTGGTCTAGTTTTTTTTAAAACAAAAAAGGGCCTACAGTATCCTCTTGAATTTTCTAAGAATTTCTTCAAAATTGCATTAGAACTACATGTTTTTACAAATTTCGCCTATGGGCTTCTCTTAAAATGTTAATTTGTAGGCATTGCTCTCTTGTTAATATTAACACCAATATAGTTTTTTTTAGAATTTTTTTGTGGTCTAGTTTTCGTAAAAATTTTGCCTATGGCGTTCTCAATTCTAAAATATACGCGGGGCTTGCGGCGAATGAAAATGCGATTTTTTTTTCAAACTTAGTAGATGAAAATTGTGAAACAAATCAGGTTAAAGCATGTGAAAAATTTAAAAACTATTACATACATATACTTGAATGGGCAAAGCGTGGAAAATAAAGTTAATTTTACTTACATGTGATATTTTTATTTGATAAGTCATATAAATTTATCAGATTTGGTCAGAAAAGTCATTTAAATCAGGTTGCAAATTTTGGTATGAACCCTGCAATCAACATTTTTTAAAAAATGTATTATGATGTTAGTTTGTAACATGGACCTACGGGCAGCTGTTACTCCAGGTGCACTAACAACCTTTCCTTAATTCCGTTTATGATTTCCTTTTGTGCTCTGGTTTATTCCAATTTTCCAATTGCATCGAACTTGGTTCTGCATAAAAGAACCAAATTGGTTTTAGATTTGCTAAAGAAGCTGGAAGTTGACATGGGGGACTTCCGTACTTTCACTGAATTACCTGGTGGCCTGGACGACAAATATCACGTTTTGCCATTGCAGGAGTTTCTAACTACCAACTTGGAGGTAAGCAACAACGGTGACTGCTCGCATGTCTGGTTTAACGTAAGTGATTCTAACATATGTTATTCTGAGACATGTTTTCATTGCAGTCCCAATTTGGCTTAGATGATCTAAGTCGTTGTCTCAGGGTTTTAGCAAAATATGGATTAAATTTGTTAAAAGCAGAAAGCGAGGAAGGGCAGCATTGGCGAAAAGTCATTATTCCGCCTAAAGCAATTCTCGGTCATTGGCTGTGCATTCAGGTAGATTCACTTTTTTTATCATCATTATGCATGGCATGGATGGTCTAGTTTTAATACGGAATGTGCAATGTATATCCATAGATAAAAGTATGGAATCCGTTATTGAGTTACATATAGTCAGGGAAATGAAATATGGTCAGGGAAAGTCAGGGAAATGAAATGCAGTCAGGAAAATGAAATGCGGTTAGGGAAAGTCAAAGAAATGTGCACATTTTGCTCAAAAAGTCAGGGAAAGTCAGGTGGGAGTCAGGGAAAACTTTAAAAAAAAATTAATTACAATTTTGTGACTAGAAATTTTTAATTTTCAATTCATTTTTATGAAAACACCCTATAAATTACGCTACAATTACGCGGAGTTCCCTTTTAAAAAACGAGCTAAATTCCATTGTAGAAGTATGTTCAAATTGAGGGACAATTTCTTGGGTTGGTCAAGGACACAGTTTGTCAAGTGTTCCTATATTTTACTGCAAATTGCCGTGGGAAAGATAAATATGGCAGGTACATGCGTCTAAAATTCATCATTTAAGATCTGATTTTTCTAAAAATTCGCCTGCTTATAATACATCTGTAATTTCTGGTCTAATATTTTTAAAACAAAAGGGGGCCTACAGTATTCTCGTCAATATTAATATTTCTAAGAATGTCTTCAAAATTGCTTTAGGACTACATTCTTTTTATAAATTTCGCTGACGTCTTCCTCTTAAATGTTAATTTGCAGGCGTTTTCTTAAATGTTAATTTGCAGGCATTGCTCTCATTTTAATATTAACACCCGTATAATTTGTTTGTGGTCTAGTTTTTTTAAAAATTTTGTCTCCGGCGTTCTCAATTCTAAAATACAATGCATATGCGGGGTAGCGGCGAATGAAAATGCGATTTGTTTTTCAAAATTTTTTGATAAAAAATGTGAAAAAAATCAGATATATGGATTTGAAATATTTAAAAATATTACATACATGTACTTTAATGGACAAAGTGTGGAAAATAAAGTTAATTTTACTTACATGTGATATTTTTTATTTTATAAGTCAGGGAAATTGATCAGATTTGGTCATGGAAAGTCACGGAAATTGAGTTGTATATTTTGGTATGAACCCTGCATAGTTTAAATTCTTATGCTTTTCAGCATCATATAGTTTTATGATGCTTTTATTAAATCGAATATTCAAAATTTATTGATGTATGGATGTAATGTGCAAACATGTTATTAGGCTGATAACGCGTTTGTTATCCGCATTTGACGTTTGCCTTTTATCATCATGTTTTGTATGATACATGTAGTTGTCATTGAAAATGTACTTAATTTCAAATAAATTTTACTCATTGAAAATGTACTTAATTTCAAATAAATTTTATTACGGTAGACTCATTTAATGCAGATTCTACTTAATTACTTCATAGGAAAATGTCTCTACTTTTCTTATTTGGAATTGCATGCCCATTCGGTTGCACATCGTTGATCGTACTTTTTGCATGCCATCAGACGTTGGAATTCTCTCTTTCGAAAGGTAGCAGTAAGGTGCAAGACATTCATTTCAACAATGATATTGTTGTCCACCCTACTGCGACAACAATTGTCGATTAAATTGGGTTGATGGATTACACCCTCTGCCACATGACATATCTTTGCTTACTGCAGGGTACTGAGTTGAATTGAAATGGAATAAGAATAAATTAGTATAGACTATGTTGCTGTACATTGTTTATTACTTTTTTTATTTACGCCATTGGATTTTGAAATGCATTTTAAAAATGTGTAGATTGAGACAATATATTGCAAAATGCATAGCAAAATGTATTTCCTGGGTATTCAACAATTTATATTGCAATGCATTTCATAATACATTTCAAACGTATTGCAGAATGCATTTCAAATGTATTGCAGAATGCATTTCAAATGTATTGCAAAATGCATTTCACGATGTCTTCAGTGATTTTTGATGTGCATTTTTGAATGCATTTTAAAATACATTACTGGTGAAATTCCAAAATTCATGTATATATAATAATTGCAGTTAAGTTGTTAATTACATGTTCTTAATAAAAATTATTTTTACCAGCAATATATACTTTTAAATTCATTTGTTAATAATACAGTTTAATTCATAAACACACAGAATTTCAGTATTTATATATTATAAAATGCATTGTTCAATGTACATTATTTCGTACATTGCTTATGTATTTAGAAATGTATTTGCTGTGAATGTCTTGCTGCAAAATACATTTCCATTTCATTTCCCAATTTGCAATGCATTTCCCTTTCATGTGGGTTGGAGTTAACGATAAAACATTGTGGATTATTCCCAGAACATATGAATTCCCAGCTTCGCATAATGATCATTACAATATACAAATGAATTTTTTGTTTCAGGGTTCAAAAGAAATTTTGATGGAACTGGGGTATGAAGAAAGCAACAACAATTTGGTATATCCCGACCACTGCACGCCTAACATCGAAACAACAGCAGCCTGGGTGGTGGAGATGCTTTTGGCAGCTCACGAAATAAACGCCTATTGCATGGGATCACATCCTCAACCGGAAGTTTTGAAGAGCATTGTGGATCCAATCGGATCAACTTTTGATGTTGAAGCAGTTTCCAGCACGATGGCTGAATCTGCTCCCAGTCCATGTCATTTGACTGAGGATAGCGCAAAACCCGACGTGGTAAGTTCTTGTTTAACTACGCTACATTAAAATCGACATCACTCTTATTAAACTGTTTCAGTGACTTGAAGTGATTATAAATCCTAATCATCTTTGTTTGCGTTCTGCGGATTTTGTTTATGTTTATGGACAATTGTGTGCTGGCATCTTTCTGTTCCTCTCAAATGTTTGATCCAAGCAGAATGGGATGAAATTGATAAAAAAAATTCTGCACTCGACTCTTCATACCCACTATCAAGGATCCTTCAATTTATCTATTCCCCACAACATATCTGCTAATACACTTACCCTTTCAACTAAAAAAACTTCTGTTTCATCTCTGTATGGATCCATACTTATTCAGAATGGGTTAAATAACTTAACAGAATATCGCCACATAAAACTGTTCCCTATGCTGCTAAAGACAAAACCTCTGGACACACCTCTTTTATGCATGTCAGTACATCATTCAACAACATATTCAAAAGCCTAATAACTTTCCAAGAATCTTTCCAAATGCCAAAACTCCTGGGCACACCTCTTTTATTCATGTCAGTACATCATTCAGCTGAATACTCAAAAGCCTAAAAACTTTCCAAGAGTCTTTCCAAATGCCAAAACTCCTGGGCACACCTCTTTTATTCATGTCAGTACATCATTCAACAAAATATTTAATAGCCTAAAAACTTTCCGAATCTTTCCAAATGCCAAAACTCCTGGGCACACCTCTTTTATTCATGTCAGTACATCATTCAACAAAATAGTCAATAGCCTAAAACCTTTACGAGGAGTCTTTCCAAAGGCCAAAACTCCTGGGCACACCACTTTTATTCGGGCCAGTACATCATTCAACAAAATAGTCAATAGCCTAAAACCTTTCCGAGCAGTCTTTCCAAAGGCCAAAACTCCTGGGCACAATCCGTGTTTTTCATCTTCGTATATCCAAGGTACGCTGCCCACATACAAAAGAAATGCATTTCGAAATACATAATATTCAATGAATTTGTAAATGTATTTCAAAATACGTGTAGATTGAGACATTAATATATTATAAAATGCATAGGAAAATGTATTTCCTGAGTATTCAACAATTTATATTGCAATGCATTTCATAACACATTTCAAATATATTGCAGAATGCATCTCATAATGCATTTTAAATGTATTGCAGAATGCATTTCATGATGTCTTCAATGATTTGTGAAATGCATTTTTGAATGTATTTTAAAATACATTATACAGGTGAATTTCAGCATTTACTTTCCAAGGCATATGGTAATGCATTGCTTAATGCTTTGAAGAATGTACTGTACTGACAATTGTGATGTATTAATGATGTTAACCCTCAACATTACCACAATTTCTAAATTTCATATCAAAAAACCTCTTAAAATTCGATATTAAACATATCAGTAGCAGTTCAAATAAATTCTTAATTTTACACAAATCAAGTATTTGGTTATCATTTGTTTCTACACATATAAATTATAATATACATCCTAATAAGATGGGAACATCACAAATTGGCTACTCAATTAGGTATAATGCATTGTTCAATGTACAGGTATTTCGTAAAGCATTGTTGCTGTATGCATTTAGAAATGTACATGTATTTGCTGTGAATGTCTTGCCGCAAAATATATTTCCCATACATTCCCAATACATTTCTTTTTGATGTGGGTTGATGGGAATCAAAGACCAGGTCACAAACCGACAAACTAAAATCTTCGCAAAAGAACGTAAAGTTATAAAGGCGATTTGTTGTTGTCTTTCTCCACCTTCCTTGGATTAATGATGAAGGAATTGGGAATGTCTGGTCATTTTGGCAGGTCCATTGGAAATACAGTTGATGGTTTTATTCAATTTGCATTCATTGTTAATATTTTTGGAGCATGCAGTAGCGAAGCTTTGCCAATAACGTCGTTGGCCGCCATGTTTAAACATGTCGAAAGTAGAACGACAAAAAACGGTCTCGGAATGTTGGCTGGAGTATTTTTGGCTACGTGTTTGGTAAGCAACCCTGATGCAAAAAGGAGCTCGAATTATTGGCTGTGGGCCTCTTCACTGACTAACTTGCAGTTGAGCCAACTGAGAATCTTCTTTCTGCTATGACACCCAGTTTGTTCGTTTGTTTCTCTTCATCCTTGTGATTCCTTCGATGTTAAATCGGCATTCGGAGATTAACCCTATCGAATTCAAGAAATTAAGGTAATTAGGCTTACCGTTTAGTTCTCTGCATGTCTGAACACGTCCGTTAGCCGTTTTGTTCCATTTTGTTAAATTGCACTTTTTTTAAAACTTTAAATATAGTAGAACCTCCAAAGTTGACCACCTACCTCCCTATGTTGACCGCAGTTTAACTGACTGGACGGTCACCACATTAACTCAATGGAAGCTGACCTCTATATGTCGACCACCTGCACCTCTGTATGTTGTATGTTAACCACTTGGTCTGTGACACACAAAAGTAGGCCTAATTTACCCTGGTTGAAAGATTAGTATGGATCAGTATAAATTTCATAGTGGTATCAGTGCATATTTATTGTATATACTGGAGTAAATATACTGGTATAAATCCTACTGATATCAGTACGAGTTATACTGGCGAGAATTAGTGTGACCAGTACATTTGCACTAAGTTTGTGAAATTATTGCACATGTATTTCAACTCTATTTCAACTATATAGTGAGATTTATGAATTACAAAAAAATGCAATTAAATTTGACTGCAAACATTTAAAATCACTCTCCACCTTTTTAGTTGCAACAGCTGATATCATTATGCTATACTGCCACTACTGGAAACTAGTGACACTTTAGTGATACCAGTATATATCACTACTTAACACTATGGATTAGTATACAGAATTAGTATTAGTTGTATTAATACAGTATGGACTGTAGTGATATAAGTATCCATCACTATACTATCAGTACTGATATTAAATGTCAGCATGTATCTTGTAATACAGATGGCACTACTTGCATGTACAGGTAATAATATTAATATTACTATGTGTAGTAATACTGCTATACATGGTAATATTAGCATCATAGTGATGTAATTTCCATACTGATTTTTATATATTGACATCAGTAGTCCAAAAAAACACTATTCATCACTATAGAGTGGTGATATCAATACTGATCATATACTAATGTTTCCACCATGCAAGTGATTCATGATTAGGCCTACTTTAAAATGTAAATACATGCAGTACACAGAACTAAAATACCCTTATAAAAATTTGAATGGTATTTTTAAAGTTGCTAGTAAGTAGGCTTCCATTTTTTTTGTATTTTTTTGGTATCAGAAATGTTTCAACTAGTATCAAATAAATCTGATCGGGTGCAAAATATACCTATTATAGGTTTCAGCAGGAAAATCGTGTATACCAATAATACACCATAAAAATACCTTGATACCTGCTGGATACTAGAAATTAACCAACGTTATACCTTGTGTCAGTACAATGTTGACCAGTTTGCGAAGTCTCTTGGGTGGTCAACTTACAGAGATTCTACTGTAATCTGATTTGAAATCATCAACATTCACTCTTTGGCATATTACTTCGTACGATAATGATATGTTATGCCTAATTTTGCTAAATGCTAGCTGTATATATGTCTTCCAGGAAATTGAATGTTATCTTCAATGTATGATACAACGGTCTATCCCAGCTCTCACAGGACTTAGTATAACGTTTTTTTCATTTAAAACCTATTGCTTACAAATTTCTGTAAAGTCCGAGCCAATATACGTATATTTATTTTTAAAATTGCCAACGATTTGGAACATTCTATATTTTCATAGTCTGGGTTTGAACAGCCGTGGCAGTTAGTTTATTCTATGTAGATATTAGACACGTTTTCACCCCATCTCTAATCGAGTTTTGCACATTTGCCGGGTTCCCCGTCAAATAATGAGCAGACAATCCTGGTTCACAATGTCATATATTAAAGAAAACAGGAAGTTCAGTTTATAAATTTATATCTCTGAAAATAGCTTTCCCAAAATAGCATTTGCTCATCAGTGCCATATATCCTACGCATTGCGACCTACATATTCTTTTGGGACAGATTGCTTTCTTGGCACGTTGAATGCGTTTCAGAAACATATAATATTTTCCACATTTTAATAAAACTACATGTACATCAAGCAATACCATACGCAAAATTGTATTGCGGGGGTACCCCATCTGCTATGGAAAACTTTAGGAAGTTTTTGTGTGATGAGAAAATTACTACCGAAAAGTGAAATTTCTGGAGTAGCTGATCATTTTCATCATAGTTCACACGACAGCCTCGATGACTTTGCCATTGATCAAATACGAGTTATGGTAGTGAGATCTTACTTACGGTAAACCTTGAGAACGACAGGAAGTTGGCAGCAGACCAGTTGATGTATTTCTGGAAATGTTAATTGACCTGGATTGGTAGCCTTCTCGTTTCACTCGCTCTATACTCATTGTATTGGACTTTTTATAAAAATTTCGCCTATGGCGTTTGCATTATCATTCGCAATCCCTAATATTTCTTATGAAAATTACTTCACTAAAATTGATCATTTCTGCTGAATTTTGTTAAAAAAATTTTTGTCTACGGCGTTCCTAGGTAATGCAATCAGTACTTTGACTACTTACCGCATTTTTTATCAAAAATATTGCCTGCAGCGTTTCCATCATTGTGAATAATTTTTATGATTCGAAAGAAGAATAAAGTTCCTCCAGACGTGTAAAACTGAAAAAGTCAGGGACGTTGAAAATGGCATTTCAGGGTGAACTCTGAAGAAGTTGACATCATTAATACTAATACAATGAAAATCCATTATTTCCTGTAATTTTTCAGAAAATTCGCCAATGGCATTCCTTTAATTATTACTATTAAGCTTATTAGTTCCTTTAATAAAGTTGTTGGCTAAAGTCCACCATTTTGTGATTTAGACTTTCTAAGATGTTCTTCTTATAGCATTTGAATTGCGACATTCTTTTTCAATTTGGTCTGTGTCTTGTACTCATTGCGGCGTTTTCATTACCATTCGCATTCCCTAGTATTTCTTCTGAAAACTTCACTAATATCCATTATTTCTGCCGAATTTTGATAAAAAACATTTTGCCTGCGGCGTTCCTAAGTAATGCAATCAATACTTTGAATACTTACCGCATTTTTTAACAAAAATATTGCCTGCAAAGTAGCCTATCCATCATTGTGAATAATTTTTATAATTTCGAAAGAAGAACAGGGGTCCCCCAGACTTGGAAAACCTGGAAAAGTCAAGCATGAAGAAGTTGACATCGTTATTAATTCTAATACACTAAACATCCATTATTTCCTATAATTTTTCAGAAAATTCGCCTATTGCATTCCATTAATTATTAAAATCATTTGGCTAACTGTTTGTTGGCTAACATCTACCATTTTTGGGATTCAGACTGTCAAAAACGTTCTCCTTATAGCATTTGAATTGGGACATTCTTTTTAAATCCCTTTTTCAAATCCAGGGTGTCTACTGGGCTGGAATACTGGTATATACTGGAAATCATTTTCATACTGGAAAATTTTCAATTTCAAATGTACTTTTCTGAAAAATGCTCTAAAAATTCTACTTCATGACGCCCTGTAAGCAATTAGCTTCTAAATGTTCTCAGTGTGATACATAGCACATGTAATTAGTTGGTTGGCTCCTACATGCGCCAATCATGTGGTTGGTTTAAAAAAATATCACCATTTGATATTAAAGTTTCTCTAAAAATTTCCCCTGCGGCGCTTTTAAATTATTAATCCGACTAAAATTAATGGAAATTTGGATAAAGCCAATCATGCGGGTCTAGTTTTTAAAAAATGTCATCGTTTTTTATTAAGTTATTCTAAAAATTTCGCCCCGTGGTGCTTTTAAATATTAATATCAATTTTTGTGGAATCTGTGTAAAACCAATTGTTTGGGACTAGTTTTTTTAAAAAGTCGCCCACGGCGTTTATTGTTTATTAATATTAGGCCTGTTACTACATTTTTCACACCCTGATCTCGAAAAATGCTGTATCTTCCCTGGTGAGCATATAATTGA
The DNA here is from genome assembly GCA_034687865.1 of Kryphioiulus occultus. Taxonomy (NCBI): domain Eukaryota; kingdom Metazoa; phylum Arthropoda; class Diplopoda; order Julida; family Julidae; genus Kryphioiulus; species Kryphioiulus occultus. The sequence goes on from JAQGAF010003557.1 coordinate 15,929, forward strand.
CATAAAAAATTGTTTATTGAACTAAAAAAATTGTATGGATGGCCCCTTTTTGGCATTTTTTGGCCAAAAACTGACTGCTGGGACTGCTTATCATTTACTGACCACAATTACATGTACAATTTTAGGGTGACATCAATTTAGAAAAAGAAGGAGACGAAGACCACAGTGTTCCAGATTTTTTTACTACATGTCTACCCAGTCATGAAAACGAAGATGACCAGTTGATAGAATATACTGCAGACAAAGAGACAGAGCCGGGTAGCAAAGAAGACGGTGAAGAAACTTCAGACATGTTCGGAAGACGCACGGGTAATTTTTACATAAGAAAATGGGATAGCAAAGGTTTCAATGAATCTTAAGTTGTTATTAATTTGATGTTTTTTTAAACAAAAGTTGTGCCGTGGTTGATGGACAAGGAGAAGCGAGTTCCAGAAGCACCCTTTCCACAACGGTGCCACTTGTGCGGTTCTTCTTCTCCTGCGGTTCGTTGCGAGAAATGCTCCAATTTAATATTTTGCATGTCCTGTGACGACATGTACCACCGTCATCCGAAACGCAGAGACCACACGAGGAAGGCGGTGAATGCTGCGGTAACCATACCACCTCCATTGCCTCCTCCAAGACCTCCTTCGAAGATCACGGATTCGAATAAAATACCAGTTCCACCTCCTAGAAGAAGGAAATCACAGCGGTCCATACCCAATTCCCCCATATTTGACCGCAAAACAGTGGAACAGGTTTGCTTCGTAGTCGTTTGCGATTTCTGCCGGTGCTATTTACTGACCTGTGTAACATTTTTCAGATTAATTGGCATTTTGTCTTTATCACTTAGAAACCGGAGCTACCGAAGAAACAGTTTCCTAACTTGAAGTTCGGGAGTCTCAAGCGCTTTATTCCTGGCAATAACAGTAACCGACCCCCACCGTCGCCTACAAAAGAGCAATACCAGAAGGGATTGAATCGTCCAGGTAAAAAAATTTAATGTCGCCAATTTAGCAGGCTGTAAAGTGATTCCTATATTTCCTATATTTTTGAGGGGTTCCCATATAATCCTATATTTTTAGAAAAAATTCCTATATATACCGGGTAAGTCAGAGTTAATGTACCAGTCTCTGCCAAATTTTTCCTGTTGCAGATATTTCCATGCACTCTTTTATGTTTGTTAG